>JAHZND010000847.1:0-32119 GCA_027744115.1 Acrocyrtus sp. NNG-2020 | reverse complement strand
ATACAAAATAGGTACTTCTGGAACTGTAACCACACCAGATCTACTCACCACTGTAAAAATTGCTACGGTGGTTTTGACTGGAACACCTTAATTTTAACGTTGATTTAGATGATATGATAATCAACCAGGACAACTTTCGGAATAAATATGGTAGCTTAGATAGGATTTTAGATTGACAAGCGGTGAGTGAAGGTCACACTGATCTTCGACGGTAATAAGGATAAGATAAAACGTAGTTTTGCAGACTGCACGAACACACTAATTTCTCGTTTATTATTGATAGATTAATCAATTTTCAACTGTTTTCTTTAAAAAAAATGAAATTTTGTATTAACTGAATAGACTTTCACGCCACTTTCATATCATTCATTCGGACAGCAAATTCGCCATTGAAAAGCAGTATGCATAATCCAATTTTTCCACTCTGCGCATTACACTAGATATGAATTCTCGCCATCTCTTGCCTATTATTCCATTAATCTAATTATGGATTCCATTTTCTCAATGAATGCGAACACACGGTCCCTTTCCGAATCAAATTGTCGTTTCTCCTCGTGCTCCTGTCCTATTTTCTCGCAAATCAATATGTTCAATGCTCAAAATTTCCTTCATTTGTCGTATGTCAAAACAATTGTGGTATCAAGCACCTTCCACTAGCAAATTTATTAGATGTTGGTGTTGTACCAGGTGTTCGTCTTTCGTACCAGATGCAAGCTTTGAAGTAGAGTTACTTGGAAGAGCTCCATTACTTCTCTTAAAGTCCTTAAATAGGGTGACGGCAATGAAAAAATCCAAATGCACGATGAACAACAGCAGTCCCACGTTGAAATTTCTGAGATACTGATTACTGAAAAAGAACACCACCACACTTGCTACAATTTGCTAGTTGCATAAAAAAAATTTGTTCTTAATATTTTTCAGTTATTTCAACTTGCACTCTTTTTTTCTCATGCCGTTGCGTCGTGTGCTCTCTGTCTGTCCTCGAACCAATCAAAATAACTAATCAGCAAAAACCGCCCCCTTGCAAATAAATTTATCTGCTGACTTCTTTATCTCACCATTAGCTGAGACAAATGAGGTGTCAATATCATATAATTTTTTTTCACCAGTTCTAAAAAAATCGTTTTCAATCAGTTTATCAAACCTCAGAAAAAAAATGAAATCATGCAACGAAATCGCATCGATAGCAAAAAAAGAAGGTGAGTGAATGAAGACCATTGATAATTTTTTTGAGTACAGCTTTTCACGCTACAAAGTACAGCATCAATAACAAAGCCCTAAATAGTATTGATATAGTGTTACAATTCTCTGATGCTATTCGAGCACAATGCAGAGAGCTCCAATACCTGAGGCAACAATGAGAACCGAACCGCGAGTTATCCCCTTTGTTTCAGTATTGATTATTGGACAAATGTATTTAAAGTCATGCTCATGCACGTACCTAAATGAAATTCTCTACACTTGGTCTCATTACTGTTATTAGCTTTGCTATCTGCTTAATTCACAGAAATCTGCATGCACGAACCATTACTTATCTGGGTAAGTTGTAAGTAAAAGGAGCACTTCATACCTTCGCCATAGCAAAGTGATAAAGGATAAAAGGATCTGTATTGATCAACCTCATGAATCTATCGAATTTTCTTTAAGCCAAAATCAGCGTCACTCCCACTTACACTTTACATCGAATAAAGAGATTGTACTTTTTCAGATGATGACTTGTTGAAAGTAACGATGATTTGTAACGTCAATTGCAGAGCGAGCATCTCATTCACTCAATTGAATTATGTCCTGAGCTAAATAAACGAATCTGCTGCTGCGCAACGAAAATACGCTAAACGGAAGATGTCCCTCGCTATTATCATCACTAATCAGTATTTCTCTAGCTGGCTGGTTAGATTATCAAAAGTAACGTGTTGGGCATATGTGGGATAATTTTTTTAAAAAACCTCCGCACAATAAACTTCTCCGTATCAAGCAATTGAGTAAATAAATATGGAAAAAAATAACCGCAAAAAAACGAGTCCTTACATCTACTTTTTTTTAACTCTCTTTGTGCATTCGGCGTCACGCAGTACTGGGACATGAAGATGCAGTGGTGTGAGTTCATCTAGGCTGAATAAGAAAAAAGGAGTGCGAGTGAATGATTTTTTTTAAAAAAAAATATTATGCGAAATCATCGTATAAAATGTTTTCTGAAAGTTATTTTCATCATCACCTAAATATTCATTAAACCAAATAATACGTCATGGCAAGAATGTGCAACAGGAGTGATGATGGTATACGTACAATGTGCGTTTGCGTATTTTTTTTTACTAACTTTATAATATTAACAGACTGCTTGATGAGGATCATCCTTTATGTAAGCAAGCAAAAGAAATTTTTTTTCTGTGTACAGTTGAGCTATAACTGATATAAAGCTCTGCTTCTCTTATATTTCCATTCTATTTTACTCTTTAAAAAAAGTAACGCAGTTTTCTCGCATTTAAAAGCAGCACTGTGCAAGCGTAATATAGAGATGATGAGCTGAAGAGAAATGCGAACAATTTCGCAGAATGACGTTACAAGAAGGGGAAAATATTATATCTGTATAAATAAAATATAAATGGAATGCTCCAATTGGTCCTGGTGTTATTAGTGTGCTATGCACTGCAGTGTCAGTAATGGGAAATTCTGAATTTCATCTTGTGCACTCATACACACATTTAAGTATGTTGCTGTAAGCTACTTAATTTCTAAATCAGTATTATTTTGGCTTAACAAGCTAAAAAAAAGTTAATTTCACTAGACCGTGTACACCAAAACGGAAGAGTGCAGCATTTGTTGAGCATTTTTTGCTTTTGTTCGTGTAATTTAGTCGCACCATGGCGCTGTGGTTATTCTCTTACAGGAGTACAGTCAAATCCATCTTTTATGCTTTCTTTCTTATAACTTTTTATGATTAAGGTAGAGAGATAAGCTTTTGCTAACTTTGTAAAAACGAAGTACGCCACACCTTACGCACCTTTCCTCCTTCTCCTTCCAATTTTACCTTATAACCGGAATACACGACTAAAGAGTCGTGTTTTGAAGCACCTCAGCGCCTGCGCTTCAATAAAGTAAATTAATTGTAACTTTGTCAGTGCTGTGAGTGACAGGCAGTAGGAAGGCATGAGTGAACACCCTGAATAAAATACGGAGTTGGCTGAATCTGAATCCTTCTTGCTCACATAAGCAGCTATATTGTTGCTGTATTCGATGTATCCAATGAAACAGAGAATTTTTTTTGGTTCAAGTTTGTCGAGGGAGGTTGTGAGATGTGAGATGGGAGTAAGTCCACGCATTTTAATATTCCGTGGGTAGATATCATGTTAATATTCTTGCATCATGGCATGTGTGTTACAAAAAAAATTAATTTATTATCACTCAAAACTCTCCAACAAAGGGGCTCAACGGTACTTTTTCTACTGTGAAGATTTGGAATGAACGGAGCTAACTGAAAAGCAGCACATAATTTGATTAAACGCTTCACGTTACTTGAAAGCATATTTGCAAACTTTCTTAAAAGATAAATACAGCTAGAGGAGAATGAGACATGCTAGCACGGTTTATAATTGAGTACTCTTTTCTAACTTAATGGAACGTGAAAAGGAATGACTCAAAAGGAAAATAATTACACATCCGACTGCTCCGGCCCTGAATTGACGGTAAACTACTGTTACTTCTTAGCAGTATTGTGATTTCAGCTTTTTTTTAAGCTCTTTGAGTGAGAGGCGCAAAACCAAAGGTCAAATAGGATTTGAGCGTACAGTCCACCTCGCTAGAAGTGAATTTCACAATAAAAAGCGAAATCGATGATGATAGTTGTGCTGAGCTTAAGCGCTTGTTCCTTTTGCCCCTTTTTTGAGTGTAATTACGCATGTTACGTTCCATAGCGTGTTCTACAGCTTTGATTTCACTAGAAAACCGCAAGCAGAATTTGTTGCGTTATACCACCATTCTCAGTCAGTCGCACACACATTGACTTATTGGTCACTTTTTTGGCCGCATATATAGCCGCAACAACAAGAGCACATGAAGATATGCGTGCCTACAAAAATTTTTGCTTCATTTTTGGCAACTTGCGTAATCTCCACAGATGGGATTCGATTCCAACAGGAGAGTTGGGATTCCTCCTCCTCATCGCCATCACGAAGTGTAAGTGTTGACACAACATAATTGGCGCCTTTGCTACACTCGTTATCGTTATAACCACTACTGACTGCCTCAATATTAAAAGGAGATAAAATTACATATCGTAATATCTGACAACCAGTCTACCATTAACAAATTGCAAGCCGATTGACAACACAAAACGAGTGCGTTGTGCATGTCCAAATTGCTGTGGACCAATTACACATTTTTTTTCTCTTCTACTGCCACTCTTATGCATATCCAAGTATATAATTGAAATTGATTCACACTTTATCCAGTCGTGAGCACAGTCATGTGCACTGGGATTTCAATGATACTTTCGCACACCTCCCTCTCTCTACCTACCTAGCTAATGTCTCTTTTGATCCGTCATCCCATGAACTGTACATTAATAAGGTAATTAGTGTAATAATAATGCAATTAGGGATTTGCGAAAAAAAAAATTAATAATGGCAGCAGCATTCTATAACCACAAACCACTGCAAAGGAAAATTTTTTGNAGCATTCTATAACCACAAACCACTGCAAAGGAAAATTTTTTGAAAAAAGTATATCGCAAAAAAAACGCCAGCTTATCTGCAGGCTATACGACCAACCATTGAAATCATGTGTACATAGTTAAAAAATCAAGTAGATTGTAGTTAACAGCTATTTGGCACAACGGCTCATGCCATGCTACTCTCAGACGTGATTTTTGCATTCTGATTTGAATTAGAATGATTTCATGATTCTAACATTCTGAGATGAATAGCGGTCATCATCACATCACAACCCACTACGATCACTCACAATATTACTTTTGTACTGCTTACCTATATGATAACGTACACATATATATATATATATTCACTTCTGATAAAATCAAAGCAATAATGAATACAACAAACTGTCATCATTCTCGTGATGGCATCACATTGAGAAAATCATATCGTAAAAAATAGTCTTTTTTGTGAGGCACGAAAAATGAAGTCTTTGGTGCAGTGTGAAGGTACTTTTGGAAGGGGATATATAAGCTTTCTGTTGTTTTTTTTCGTCTTGTTTAATTTGAAATAATCAAAATCCTCTCGTGCTATTCCTATAAACTGTCGATTTAATGTGTGCAGGTAAAGGTTATAGTGTGGAGAGTAGATTATTAGATGTGCAGAGTTGCGAAAGTTTTAGTATCCTCTCTCGCTCACTCTCTGTACGGATTTATGAGAGACCCGCAAACAAATATAGCAGTAAGCCCAGCGTGAAGTGATGCACATGCATTTACATAAATAGAATGAACTCATGTCAACAGAGCCCGCCGATTCCTATCAAATCAAATTCCTTTTATTTTAATTAAAAGCGTATCATAGCACGAAAATGTGAGTGGGTCATTTACTCCTTTAAAATAGTTTATTGGGGGGAGCAGCTCCACAAGAGGAATTCTAGATTTGGTGTGTTCCACAAGCATAATACGTTTGAAGCATGTGACAATCCCATGTCCAAGTTGGTGCGGTTGTGAGTTATATATTTTTTTTCTACCGCTGGGACTGATTGCAATGTAGTGAAGCTTTGAAACCGCTGGTGTGTCATCAACATATCAAAAGGAGGTAATCACTAACCACCAACTACTTGGCCATTTCCTGCTTTTTGTTGTAATCAAAGCAAAACGCTAATAAAATTCAATTCACTGCGTGCTTTATTTCTTCCTTTATGCCTCCGATCTGTTGAGAGACAGAAAAATATCTTTCGGTCTACTACGTCTGGTGTCTGGAATGGAAAAGACTGAGCTAGCTCACAACCATGAGCATGGGAAAAGTCGACCTTTAAATCATAAAGGACGGCCAAAACGTTGGGATAGATATATATCAGAGTGATGGTCAATGATAATAATATATTATTAATAAAAAACGAAAAATACGAACAAAACAACAACGCCGAGCAAAACACCTATATGACTTTTTACCTTGATAATTGCACACGAGATGAGAGGTAGCCACAATCAGTCAGGCTCTCTCTCTACTGCTCATACTGAAGATAGTAGTAGTTAGCTGTCACCAGAAAACTTTTTTTTTTGCTGAAAAAATGCACAAGGGGCAAAACGCTATATCAAGTGAATACAATACCTTCAGAAGAATTAATATTTATTCTTCTCTTTGATTAAGGAGATTTGAGCACAATACTCGCTAATTTTGCGATAGCCATGGCGATATGAGAAAACCCTTTATGCAACAAATTACTTACTACACACTCATTTCCTTTAAAAGATATTTTAACTTGTACTTTAAAAAATGGACTGCAGAGTATTTAAGCGTTTTCCCCTGCTCATAATGCTCTTTTACTCTTTTGCAGGTTTTGTAGCAGTTGATGGAGTGGCACTTCATTTATTTTATTTTTATATGAAAAAACTACAATGTAAATAAATACCTATATAGCAAACAGCTCGTTTGCTGGCTGTCTTCAAATTCCTTTCGGTAGAGCGATGGTGGTGGCAGAGAAAGATTGCATCACTTTCAGCAGCAATTCAAAGAAAATCGCATTAAAGAACAATCTTAGCCAAAAGGAGACACCACAAGGCAAAGTTTTTTTTTCATTCACTTCATTTTATTATGTACTACTGAGTTGTCACTTAATTCTGTTTCAATATGTAGAACTTCACACACTTCATGGTCGTCATCTTTCTCATATATTCCTATATATAAAATGGTTTATGAATAAAAAAAGCACCCTTCCATTTTTTTTCACTCGTAAGCAAAATAAACGTGGAAGGATTGCACTAATGCCAAAGCAATCACAAGTCAAAAAAAAAAATTTAAGCGTGTGTCACCCAAAAAAAATAATAGCTACTGCGCGACTACTGATAAAGTGAGGGAGGTGATAAGAACCTTTCTGATTTTTTTTTTGCAATAAAGAGAGATTTAGGAATATAACATCTTTAAGTCCTTTCTATTTCCATTATTATTATGATGCCCATTATCGAAGTATAATCCATCAGAGCAAGGCATGTCGCACACATAATGCACATTTAAACGCACACATTAAGTTATAAATGCACACAAGTGTAATGATAATGAAGTAGTTTTGTCAATAGTCAGGGATGTGATGATACACACGCTCTTGTGATTTTGTATTGTATTAAACGAAGTAAGTTTACTACCGATGAAAAAAAATTGGTTTTTATTCTCCTTGTTCAGAAATCGCTTTGGCCCACATGCCTAAAACTACAGCGAACATATATGATCCAAGTTTTCATGAGCTTTGACACTTGCTTGCTCTCAATTTATCCGTAAATAGTTCCTTGTGAGCAACACACACAATCATGTTGTAAACATATATGATCCAAGTTTTCATGAGCTTTGACACTTGCTTGCTCTCAATTTATCCGTAAATAGTTCCTTGTGAGCAACACACACAATCATGTTGTCAGCTCCAAAGTGTAAAAGTTTCATATTTTTTAAATTTTAATTCTGCGCTCACTTTTATGCTTTATTGTCCATGTACAATAAAAAAAACCGTTCACTGAAGGCACACTACTAAACAAACTAAACAAACAAAATATTTTTTTTCACAAATGATTTTTGTTTTTAAACTACACATGGGATAACTGCTGCACATTAAAATGTCAGAGAAAACTATATATATTTGTATTTATCTAGCAAAAGTCAATCGATTCCATTTTCCTGGCACATCTCGGCAAACCGAGTGGTCGGAGAGCACACAAATATTCAGGTCCACAAGGAGTGATCTCTGAGTGTGGAGTGAGCATTTGAGTTTCAAAGATACAGGTTACGTGTGCATAAGATCAACATTATTGTTATTTGCCAGAGAAACATTAGCAGAGTAAGTACAGGCAAACCTACAAAGATCTATCTGATTACTAAAATCCATGCTGATGTTCAAGCATTATGGTGGATGGGATGTAAAATGTAAACCCTTTTTTCTACAACATAAAGATTACCTCTACACTGCCAGATCGTAAATAAAAGGTGTATGCAAAGGTGTACTCAGCGCAACTAGGATATGATGAGCATCCTCATCATCATTATTATTACTGTAAGTTAGTAAATTGTATTCACTCAGGTTATCCTGCCTTTTTTCATCATTCCCCAAAGTGCATAATATACGAAAAGGTATTCAACAAGTGGTTCTCTTTATCTTTTTGTTGGTGAGGGAAGATGCCATGATTCTACTCGCAGCTTAGGAGCTCTGCTACATTATAGCGCAGTGCTTTTTAGTTTAGGTACGTCTACCTTATCCTTCTCTTATCGCAATACTATATCTGCAATGCTGGTCGGTCGGCAGATTACTCGTGTACTCATTTTATCGCACCATATTTTTTACTATCGTCTATTTTCTGCATGCACAGATGCACTAAATTACTAAATAAACTGCAAACATTTTTTGAAAACATACATATAGCTCTGTGTGGAGGGCTGTGGAGTGCTCCAAAGTTGATTTGGTAATAGGTATAATTTGTTTATATATGCGTATCGATGTTTGGGAATGAAAACTTACAGGCTCCAGCTTTAAATGCTACCTTCTGAAGTTTGAAGGAGGTGGTAGCAACAACCTTACACGCGGTATCGTGTGAAAGTAATTTTGTAATTTTGTAATTCCAAAGAAAAGAGGAATTCTGATCCTAAAAGTGAACTTCTCGCGGAGACTCGCTGAGGGTTCAGAAGGAAGTTTTGGAAGAAATGCGACATTTTCGATGTAATCGTCAACACATCATGATCATTATAACGACATGATGGGACTCTAATAACAATGGCATTTTGTGGCGAAACCGCACACCATAGAGAAGCACTAATACTAGGTAATCCTAGCAAAGTCTACTGCGGCTGTAGAACTAAGGTAAAATTTTGGCACTCAGTTTGCTCCTCTCTTTCTTTTTGCCGTTCTTATGATTTGTTAAAAATGCCAAAATGATTTTTTGCAATTGTGCTGCTGTCGTCTCTCTCTGTGGTGGACGGACAGGATGGATAAAAAAAAGTTAGTCAGCAGTAAGCGTAAATGTGGCTGTTAGGTTGGACAAAGTTCATAAGAACAGAATAGTGCTGCTTCTGCTTAAGCTCACTTTTTTTAAGCAGATGAAATGATAAGCCGTAGTACGTCCTACCTATTACCCGAGCAGAGAGTTGAAGAATGGCCGAAAAGAAAAGTTCACTTTGTTATTTTTTATTCTTCAAAATATACTTTACGAATCATGTTATGTTTCATTTGGTTGCTGAGATGATCACAACAGACGACCTAGCTTGGCTGCCTGAAGCGTGAATCAAGCCCAGTTGTCCAAGATAACTATCAAGGTAGCCGAGAACAGGGCAAAGTGAGCACAAAAGTTACACGGCAACGCATTAAACAGAAAAAAAATGATTACATATTTGGCAGCATATATAATGTGAATTAAACGTAACCGCATTCAACATGGATTTCAGTTGTTGTCATTTACAGTTTGCAACAATGCTTCTATTATCGTTGTTTAGGTTCCTGGGATATTTGAGCGCTGACAAAAACTTGGTAATTGTGTAACATTGTTATGCCGTGCATTGCCGGTGTGCAATGACATAGACAATAATTTGTCCGCTCTTAACCTGAAAAGATGAGCAGTTTTCCTCCGTGCCAAGTAAGAAGTCGTCTACCTCCCATTTAAGCAAACATATAATCATGAGGCGATTATCAAATGGCATGTGAACATCCAGTAATGATAGAAGAATGACAAGTAATTGAACCGTGCTGTCAACAATCAACTGTCCCCAAATGTTATTGACACAGCCAAGAATTTGTATGTGTGTGTGAACATCACCACGGACCATTGCATTTCGTTGTTGCATTCGCTGTGCTGCCATTCCTAAATTTTTCCGTAATTTCGTAGGTGTTCTCTTTTGCCTGTTGTGGAGCTCTCTGAGTTCACTACTCTTCGAGAGATTAGTCAAGTTCAAAAGGGCTTCGTATTTTATGGCGATGCATTAAGTTTTTGAGGAAAACTGCCCGTCACATACAAAACTTGTCCACCCGAGAAGAAAATGGAATTGCTTTCAAGCAAAGGAAACATCAGAAAAGTGCCAGTGGATACGAGCAAGCGGTTTTAAATGTCGTAATTGCAGTTAAAAGTACATTTGATAATTTCTTAAATTGTTATATCTCTAGTAGATGTCACAGCAATGCTATCACCTATGCCCACTCGACTGTTGAAAAGGTTTTGGAAAAGGAAAAAAGTTTTTTTTGTTAGTAATAGTTAAAATAGTCCGGTAAGGGAACCACCACCAGAATACATAAATGACGGATCAGCAGAAAAGTAAAACGACGAGCACGTATGCGTAAGCCTAAGACAAGGTCAGAGAGAAAAAAACTGTTTGGGTTTCACCAGTAACTTGAAGTGGAGTCGGATTTGGACAGTTGTTGCAACTCCTTTTGAAATGGAGTGAGACAAACTGAAAGCCACTGCGTAAATGGAACGAACACACGCTCCCACTCGAGGGACTCGACCATTTCCTTCTTACGTGGAGGAGGAAGGAAGAAAAAAGTCTAGTTGGCTTTTAGACTTTTTTTATAGCATGTACCCTCCATAAAACCATAATTTAAATGTTTAAGTTAAGGCACTACCACCGCCGCTCCTTTCTTTACAGGATTATATATTTTTTTTCTCTCCCTTTACAAGGCCAACAAAAAATACAGAGTTTCGTTTTTCATGTTTTATCAGCACACTTCATCATCATCATCAATAGGAAGAATATTTTTATCTTTTTGTTCCCCCATATCATCTTCAGCCTTTTGCCTTGGGCTTGTTTAGCTGATGAATCTTTCGAAAGTCGACCCAAGAAGTGCCACAGGCACACTTTTTTTTAAAGCTCCACAAAGCTTCAACAAAGCTCGGTTTTACACTCCTACAGTCGGACATGCCATTTTACAATAATAGTGATGATTTGAAACAGGACCAGTATGTAGATAAATACAGGACCATGAATTTCTTTACCCAAACAATAAATTGATATCCGATGCAGACCTTCGTGATGATGATACGAGGAGGATGTTGTTCCTTCAAGTTTTCGAAAAAAGTATTTTTTATGTACTGAGCTATGGTTAGTGTTGCTTTGACTTTAGTTAGATAAGGGAGAAAAAAAAAACTTGCATACGAGTTTAAAACTATTACTTAAGGCACACTCACATGCATCTACTGACAAATGGCCAGTGCCCTAGGCAGTAAGTATGTAGTACCGTAACCCACTACTTTGCAGAGAGAGAGGGAGGAGAGGTTTTTTTTACAATGGCCTTCTCTACACTCGTGCTGTCATAATTTTTTTTTGCATGAGGCAACGTTCTGCTTCATTAGTGGCTGTCTCCACCTGTGAAGTCGTGCGGTAAATACTGAAAGCAGACATGGAACAAGGGAACAAAGACAATTCTGCTTCGAGTTGCGGCGCTAGAGGTCCGCTCAATGGGTATATGATAACCAGTACCTTGCCGTTTAATATGAGGGAATGGATGCTTTCATTAGCTAAGAAATGGTAAATAAATGAAGTGCTAAAAATGTAAAATGAGGGAAAGAATAGCGAAAAAAATTGCTTACCCATTTGCGATTGTGTACATGGCTCTTGCTGTGGAATCGCCAACTTTTGTTTGCAACTTTGCCAAGTTGGTATTTCTTTCTGCAGGAACTTCTGAGATACTTCTGCGTAACTTTCGAGCGCCGGTTGATGGAGTACCTCCACCCCCAATTGTGGAAGGAGGGGGTACATCCTCTCTAATTAAGGATATGTTCAGTTCATCGTACAGTGCAGTATTCAAAATTCGATTGGACCTGGAGTCACTCGTCCCTCCTGTAGCCGAACTTGGATATGTTTTATCTACTGGCATCCTTGAGTTCACGATTGAGTCCACAGATGAGGACTTTGGCAAGACAACGTTTGAGTAGTCCGAGCAGCTCGTTTCATATCCAGAGTCTTTGTTGTACGTGCGGGTAGTTTCGCTAGGACGCTCTTTTCCACATGACGTTTTCATGTTGACTTCCAAGCTCTCGGAAGATGACGTGTTTGTTTCAGTTCCTCTCAAATTGTTGCCACTTTCATTGCGTCCCTGGTTCGTGCTATCGTCTGAGCTAGGTGACTCATTTTTATTACTTTTGGAGAGGTATTTTGAAGAAGTGGTAACGCTTGACTGACTATGCACTCCTCCAACAGTTGATATTTTATAATCTTTGTTACACAGAATATTTGATTTGTTTGTCATATGCTCCTGGTTTTGCTTCTCTTCCAGGATCACTTCCAGATTCTCGTAAATTGTTTCCTGGAGAGAGGCTCCGCGTGCGGAAGCAGATGAAGTAGTATTATTGGAACTGATTGATTCAGGAGATTTCAAGTGTCTAATGTTACTATCAGCTTTATTACTTTTGCTACTGTTGGTCGCTGACTTGAGTGAATTCTGAAGAGCGGACTTGACAGTGGCTAATGACTCACTTGTGGAGGCCGTTGCGGAATGTTTGTGCTTGTGATCAGAGAGTAGATGCTGCTTGGCTATATTAGCTTGATTTTGTTGGGTGCTGTGGTACTGCTGGTGGTGATGATTTAGGTAGATACTGTAGCCAGACTTATTTCTACTGTTGCTATTATTGCAAACAAAACTTTGAGCTCGGGAATGTTTCACTTTGACTTGTCCAGCACTTCCATTCTTCCCTGCGGAACCACTGTTTTCACTAGAAGTGTTTTGAGTAACAACGAGGAGCCTCTTCTCATTGAAACTCTGACTCCGTTCTGGCAACTTTCCAGAGGAGCTGCTGCTTCCACGTGACGACGAGCTAGTAGGGATGCTCGTTCCACCTGCTGCAGCACCAGGGTTTAAACTATGTGTTTCAATATCTAGTTCTTTCAAGGCAATTACATTTATGGGATGTTTGTCATCGGCGGCTATCACTGAGGAGGCAACTATTTTCCCACTTCCACTGTGACTCCTCAAACTACGCAAAAACTTGGTTGCACTGCTTGCTAACCGAGCCGACTCTCGCCGCTCCACTTTTGTCTTTGACGTTCCTGAACTTGTTCCAGCACCTGTTGATCCTAAAGTTGCCGACTTCCCTATATTCCCATTAAGAGCTGAGTTGCTGCTTGCACTCCCGTCCGTGGAGCAGGACGGGTCCAAATTTACTTGGACGTCACTGTCTAAATGCGAGATATTGACCTCTTTCGAGTTGTCCTTGAGTGAGGTCGTACTCCCTTTGTTCCGCTCAATGTCTCCCTCGCCCCTGGAAATTTTAAGAATAAAAAGAAAATTGTGAATTCGAGAACTGCATTCCACTCTAATATTTGCACTACTGCTGCCGTTTGCTTTGTGCAATTTTCAGCAGCCTGAAAGAAACCTCTGCTGAGGTGCAAAAATGCATGTACTTCACGTGTCTTCACTTTTCAAAGAGAGTTGCTTGTCGTGTTTTCAAACTCGCGAGAAAAAATGAATTAAGTGCTACACATTTCCCCATGTGCCTACTTTTTAAAGCAGTGTTTGTAAAACTAACAACGATACTCTCATCCATCATCCCCATCGTTAACCCTTACTTGGGAAGATTTTCATAGGATATTCAGTTAGCTCTAGCTAACTTTTTAAGAGCACTCTTCCCTTTCCATTCCTAATTCGCACACTGCGGAGCATCCTGCATTGCACTTTATTTGCGCGCTGTGGGTTTTGCATGTGGTATCTATTAAGGAAATATATTTTATTTGTGTGTGTAATTATAAATACTTCACATACATCACACGCCAATAATAAACTACTTAATATGTGAATTTATTGTTATTGCTTTCATGCAAAGTTGACTACGTCAATCGTAAAGATAGACTCAAGCGAGACTCCTTTTGCTCACTTTTGACTTTGTGCTCCTGCTATATTACAGCCCCTCTCGCATTGTGTAGCCATGAGATTAGCGTGCACATTTATCATACTTTTCAGATTTCAGTACATAAATAAGCGTGTAGAGAACACGATGGTGCTACAAGTGCGATTTCTTATCAGAGTTGAACGAAAATTCACCTCCCCTCTTGAAAGAAAAACTGTACAAGGCAGGTAACACTCTTTTCGTATTTCATAATATAATCATATTGAGTGCACATTCTTGATAATATTTTTTAGCAAATCTTTTAAATGCATGATTTACATGATTATGAAATTCTTTGTATACATATTTGACTGGTTGACCAAAAAAATCTCTGACATGCGTTATTACTGTATAGGCAATAACATTATGCATAATATTACTGCACTCATCATCTCCTCACGGAGTGTGTTCTATTCACCGCTGCAATCTTCCAACTCCTTAAAAAACCGTGTGTCGACTCGTTTGCAATTGAATGCGAAAAATGAAATTTTTCACGCGCACATACTAAAAGCTCCGCTTATCTTTCCTGGACTAGTTACGCGGAACCCAATAACTGCCAAATGCATAATGGTTTTTCTTCTTCTTCAGACAAAAAAAATGCAGGAGCTCAAACGACTCACGAGTGCAAGACATTAATATTCATAACATTAATGAGCTGCGAGTATCTACAGAAAGCGGACAAAAATTCACCCTTTTTTTCAGGACCATGAATTTGGGAATGAATTTGTATGTTGGAATATCAGCCACAACTCATCACAACTTTATACGTCTTTTGAAAATAAGGAACGCATAAGTGGCATGACACCTATCAACAATACGACTAAATGACACGGCTCACTGACGACATCCCGTTGCGCTGTCATTAAATATCTTGACTGCTCACCACTGAAAAATAGGCTTCCTCCATATTCGTACATGAAACGGTATTGTACACGAACATAAACTATATTTTAAAGGTCATGTTTACTATAACACATTTACAGACACATAAATGCTATCTCTATGGATTTTGTGCACACTAAAACTTTTCATATTACGGGGAGATTAGGGTTTTAGTCATAGAAATAAATAAAAACTGAATTGAGTCATTCCGAACAAAGACTGTTTTGTCTCAAGCTCATATAGAAACGCCCATTCAAGAGTTTCCAAAAGAGTTTCCAAAAAATGCGGCTGGTGATAAAGACACATTTACATTTGTAATTGCAGGTTTATGCACGTCACCACCTAAACTTCACTGCTCAAAACTGCTCAGTGCTCAGCCACGTACCATGTTCCATTTCCATTCTGCTGATAGTATTTTTGGAGAAAAAGTGATTATCTCTATGCACTCCGAAAAAGGTCGCACACATATGCCACGCAAACACATTGTTACGTCACCACAAGGTTTAGAACCGATACTTTTCATGTCTATTTCTGATAGGGTAAAAAAAAATTGGTCAACAGTTTTTTTTATTCTTGGTCACAGGAAAAATAGAACCACCACCACCACCATCACCTTATCATTCAAAAGAGGACCAGAAGTGAACTGACTGTAACTGATGTATCGATGATGGTGTTCAGTGTTTAGCAGAGCATTGTTGCAACAATGCCAAAAGTACTATTTTTTCCGCAACGCGATTATAAGAGAGCATCGAAAACAGTACCGCACACTGCAAAGCACAGGCTCGATGCGAGCTCAAAAAAAAACTGCAATACTACTAAATGTGTGTCCATCCGTGTATAGTAAAAAAGCACTACTGAACGAAGAGGGGCTTCTACTTAAAACTCGCAGTGGGTTCTAGTTATTATCATGTTGCAGCTCTATGTGAAGCACACACTATTAGCAGACAAGAAGACTCGTCTACTTTCTTAGAAGTTGTAAAGCATTTAAAAAATATATACGGCATATTAAACCAGAGTAATAATGTGTAATGCTAATAAATAGACATTTAATGTGGGTTTACAACCATAATTCGAAGAAAGAAAATGGCTGGGGTGCAATACTGCACAAAAATTTTTTTCCTCACTACCTGCTGCTGCTCCACACTTTAGAACCACACACATCCACCTCTAAATGCTCTGAGCACAGATAAATTCATTTTTGGGAAGCACACCTACAAAAAAGGATTTACCATCCACTCCTTTCTCAAACGTATTTAGCTAGTGGACCACTACAAAATAGCGTAAACGCTTTGCAGATTTTTTTTTCATGAAAAATTGGTAAAAGATTATCTCCCTTTAGACACTTAACTCAAAGGCGATTAATGTAGGAATTACTGCGGGATACGCACAGGGTATATAAAGTTTATACGTTTGAGGGTATATATGGGAAGAAAAATACTGACATGTAATAACAGCAACATCCATTTTAGCAGGAGTGTGATCAGATCACTGTGTGGTTTCTGCATTCACCCTACTTAAAATCTCTCTGTAATCATATTAAAATATAACATTGTAGCAGTTGTTGTAGTAGTTGTAGAAGTAGGTAGTAAACAGGCAGGTAAAGTGATGTTAGTAACTCTTCATCAATATAGCAAAAGAGCTGGTTGCCTAACTTCTTCCTTAAAGCTTACTCTACAGCATTTATTTAATGCTCACCTTGATGCTTTCCCAACAATGCAATTAAAACGATTCGTTGGCTGTAGCCCAAATCTACCCCATGTAAAAACTGTTATTGCATATATAGCCCTCTTTTTTAGCTTTTATTTTTTTCCCTCTTTCAATTTGCCTACAATAATATTTGCAGGTTTTTTAGCTCTGTGATTTTTCGCGCAGACATATATTGACGTATGGTAAACCTGTCTCTCTTCGAGAAATTTTTAGCCAGTAGGCTTGTGTTGAACTTTTCATTATGCAATTGTCGAAAATTCGATGGATTCTTGATTTTTAATATGGATATAGAGAGAGGCGAGGTATTAAGTAGCCGCAAGAAGGATACACAACAGTAGTTGTGGAGTGGAGGTAAACGCGGGCTCAGACATTTCATGTCAGGCTCTCGGTCTTTTTTGTTACAAGCTACTTTTTCTGGTAGTACCGAATATTTTTTTAGTAGTATTTTTTTCGTACAGCACGCACACCAGAAGAATTCTGAACCATGAAGATCAATACAAACGATAAGATGATGCTACTGCAAGTAGGATGACAGCGGAGTTTACGATAAATGGCCGCATTGTGGTTATGCATACGTAAAGAAGAAGAAGAAGGGATTTGCAAACCTGTCTGACATTTTGTTTTCCTAAGCTCGTCACTCGTCAGCCCTATCTGAAGAAGACGGGAAAAAAATCTGAGCACACTACCACATAAAATTCTTATTAAGTGGAGGCCAGCGGCGGCAAAAACAGACATGATGTTATAAAATAATTGTGGCATTATTTCAAACTACAAAATAAAGGGACTCGGCTTCTTTATCTCTTTCGAGTTGTCAGGATGGATCCGTGCCTATTTGCTCGTGCTGATGTTTTGATTGGGGCTGTGCAGGGGAATATGCAAAAGAATGAAGTTAATCATTCATTAGCTCTTCTGCATGCTCTCTTTAATGCGTTTACTGGCTGACCAGCTGTAAAGCCTTTTTCTTGCCCCTTTCTTTGTCACTAACAAAGTAAGAAAGAAGTGCCTAGTCTTTACAAATTTGGTGTGCTCGAA
This sequence comes from Acrocyrtus sp. NNG-2020, assembly GCA_027744115.1. Lineage (NCBI taxonomy): Eukaryota > Metazoa > Arthropoda > Collembola > Entomobryomorpha > Entomobryidae > Acrocyrtus > Acrocyrtus sp. NNG-2020. The sequence continues at coordinate 14,502 of JAHZND010000847.1, read as the reverse complement.
TGAAAAACTAGGAACTTTGAGAAAGGAGAGTCCTCCTACATTAGCACACAGCAACGACGTCTGAACTAGTCTGTATGCTCTCGCATGTGTGCTGATAATAATGATAAAGCGGGTTGCATAATTTTTGGCATGATAAAAGGTGCCAAAGACACCAAGCAAGTCAGGTAATGTGAAAGCACTAGATAGCAGATTAGCTTACGTTACCACCATTTTCATTTCCATTGTGTCAACGGCAATAACTCAGAAGAGGTGCGCTTATTCACGTACGAAAATCTTCCTCGCGCCGTTCCCATTGTTATTCAAGACATAAATTAGTGCATATTTAGTAGATAATGATGATGTACATACAAGAGACTATATTAAAGTGTAATTAATATGACGATAAAATCTTCAATGTTAATGGCATTTAAGTGCCTATATTTGCATACGAACATTTATTACTTCAGCTATAAATTTGATGTCAAGTGTCATAGACAAAGGTTTAATGAAATGCGGAAGCAGTTTGTCGCTTTTCAAGTACCATAATTCCCCATTACAAGCTTCGCTGACTCCAAATGTCTGTGTACATGTCTGAATGCTCGTTTTCGCGCTGCATCTTCTGCACTAAAGGATTTTTTTTTAACGACGACGACCACAATGGTGGTCTACTTAAAGGATTTTGTAAGTTGTTCGTGTGGGCGAGATGGCAACACACACTCAATCATTACCATTTACATTTAGACAGGTAGTATCTTTTTATGGCTAATGATGAGATAATAACATCTCACTGAAAAGGGGCTCATTTGAATTTTCATTGTTGCCTTTGTCAGAGTCAAGAGCGATTAAATTATGTCTAATCAAATACCTAATGACAGTAGTTATCGATCATGCTTGTTAGCTCTGTATCTTCAAAGTTATTTATAGCCGCTAACTGGTTCTCCGTAGCAATAACTCACCGAATATAAAAACTTAAAAAGGCACACAGTAGCAGATAAAGAATGCATGCCGTAATAACATGAGGACTGAATGCGATTTTCTAGCTGATAATCGCTCAATCACAGAATGTGCACAAAATGCCTCAAAACAGGAAGAAAAACTTCTCACGAAGGAATACTACAACAAGAAATGGCCATGTACGTGCATTGTTGATTGTTGCTGTATGCTACAGACTCCCTCAGACATTAACTCCACCTGTACGCCTCTAACCGCACTTAATAGCAACAGGGAAAATGACGTAGTTATCGTCTAGCTCAAAAGGCTCTTTGATAAGTCGACACATGGAAAATCTTATTTTGAAGCTAAAATTTTATTTTGCAAGGTGTGTAACGCAATACTAATATATGCAATACATATTAAGGAAAAAATCAACAACTCCGAAGATTTTTAATTTTAATGTGATTTTCAGTTTGCAGTACCTCCACGTCATTTTTTTGGAGGATTTTTGCAATAAAAAAAATAATAATCATGATTCAAATGATTTATTTTCTTATCGGTATTTACGTTTTTTATCATTTCGTACTCATGTCTATAAAGCTTTCCAATTTACTGTACACGTTGCAGCATTGAAATTAGGAACGTCAACACTACTTTACCGATAATGATTCATGACAGCAAAAAACGAAGACTATCAATGAGAAACGAAAAAACGGAGGGACGCAAGGAAAACCTGCTTTTTATTTATTTATAACGAAAGAACACATCATGCATGGTTTCAAATTAAATTACATTGTGCAAGTTTCTCGTTGACCACGACTACGTCCTGAAATTTTTCATTAAATTGAGTGTGTTAACCTAGCTTGCATGTTTCTCACCTCTTTGACGGCTTTCTCAATAGTTTCATGCTGCTCACAATAGACCACATTTTTGGGCTGTTTTTGGGTACACTTTGTTCAACCACAGAAATATCGAATTAGTCCCTTCTTCTTCCAGCGGTTGCTCGACCCTTGGAACTTCTTCTAGATGATATGAGCTCTGAAAAATAAAACAGTGAGTAATTATAGGATTAGAACTTTTAGAAGGAGACTTTCAGATTTTACTTTTGTCGTAGGCAGCGCGTAGCTCGTTCTTCCTTGTAAATTAAAAGACTTTGTTAAATGAGGCTAAGATGCAAGGTGTGATATGCGTCCTCAACTCATCATCACCACAAAAGTTGGTCATATAAAGGTTACACCGTCCCACAATTCTTTTTATGTACACATTAGGTACGCGGATAATAATAAGTATGCATGTGGATGACATTCTCACTCATACATCCTGTATCTGATTTGTTCATTAAAAATTGTTGTGGCTGTGCACCATCATACCATCATCTTCAACAATACGTCAAGCTCACCTGCTCAGATTTATGCACTTAGAAGAAAATGATAGAAGGAAACTGGAGGAATATATAAGCATTGTTGGAAATTGACCAATGGTCCGTGAACATGCAAAGATTCTGACAGATGCAGGCGTGAAACATTCCCATAAACGGTTCTTACAGCCATAAAAAACTCAAAAACCTAAACCTTTTCTAATTGACTGCGTCACATTAGTCATGCCTCACTTTAGCTTTTTTTTCTAATCCCAGCAAAACTAGCCCGTCCAATTCGGAATGAATCGATTCATGCATCCTCATATGTTAATTTGCTTTCAAAGTACTCGCCAAGCAGAGAAACAGCTCTGCCCTCAGTCCTTCAAATAGCCATTTTTTTCTATAAACATAAAATATACTTTATTAAAATTATACTCAATTCACTCATATTGAAAATTTCCTTCCCCTTTATTTGCGGTTCTGACTTGTCTTGAGTCGCACAGGTGTAAAAGCTACATATATTAAAAGCTTCTTGTAATGCTATAAGCCAACTGATCGGCCCCAACCCCAACAATGGCTCACTCCACTGCTATAGACTTTTGTCGGTGTATTTCTGCAAATTAAGCTAGCATTTGCAGAATTGCATTTGAGATAAACCGTATGGCAAAAAAGAATCGCCTGATGTGCATTACTATGTATGTTTCTAGGTCTTGTTTTACTTTTAGCCGTTACTGCATCTATTGTTGACTTTTGCGATTTGCACAAAAGTGAGTAGTGACTATAGTGACAATAAAAAAAGTTAGTGCATCCTGCGCGTCCTTCTTTGAAAAGCTTTCACCTTTTGAGGCCAAATAATAAATTTTTCAGTTAGATTTTACTCAATATTTCGACGCTAGCTGATTATTACACCTTTACTAGTGCTTTTAATTATGTGGACAGAGAGAGCCGCAATTCCCTTCAAAATATGTGCTAGTTTTAGATCAATGGCAGAGACTACAATAAATAAATGATTAGTACACGACACGGCTAGGTGGAAAAGGGTGACAAGAAGTTGTTGTTTAAGGTTACATTCCCGTGATGAAATTCCTTTGAAGAGTATGCACTATTAGGCTGGCACCATAAAACTATTAATTGTGAAAAAATTAGTATGTTTAAAATATACAACTTTGTCTAAATGGAAGTTGACTAACGTCATCATTAACATCACATGCATTCTTCCTACGCATCATGAATTGTTATTGATGAGGAGAATGCTCGTACAGCTTTTAGGGATGCCACGCAACTACTTTTTGGCTTTGTTACTGTTGCTTGAGCAAACTGGAATTTTGTGGTGAGGTGAATTACATTCCCCTTCGCCGCGTATATTTCCACATAGTAATCAAAACAGAAACGGTGTATGAAGATGTTCTTTTAGGTGTATGCTTCAAATGCATATTATTAGAATCGTGTGTGGCACATCACCATCACCAAAAAGTCCTTTCTCTGCTTGTACGACAGCTCAGCGTCAGCCCAATTGTTCACTTATTGTTAGAAAAAGGCACAAGTGAAGGGTACGCGCAAGCATGGGGAAACATCGGATTACAACAGCATTTACTTATGATTACCTTCCCAACCCAATTGCCTTTATTGTTATTATTGTGGCTGTGAAAGGAACCGAAACTCATCTCATTATGAGCTTATTTTGCTGCTGAAATGATTATGCGCAGGGAGAAAAGACTTGGCGCTTCCTAATCAAACATTTCCTTCACAATATTGTGGACTTGATGGAGCTCACTACAAGAACTTATGATTGTCCAGCTTTTATAAATGTTAGTAAATATTTACATAATGTGTTACAATGGTGGATGACTAAGGGAGAAAATGAAAGCTGGAGTAAAGGTTAAAAGATCGATTACGAAGATTTGAATCCACATTCAATTTTGTGTGCGGAGTAATTGCATTTTTCTGTTTTTGTGTATTTGTGTGGCGAGTTGAAAAACTCCAAAAAGAAAAAAATAATTTCCTCCAGTCATACATTATATCTCGATTAATACGGTTAATTAACGTTTAATAATGAGCATAATATGTGGCTTCAAAAGTAATCTCTATGGTGGACTTGACTGGAAGATGAGTCCTATCATTATAGCAGACCGGGCTGTAATAAATGCGGCATGAAAAGTATTTTTTGATTTTTTATCTTTAGATAAGGGAAGAGTGGAGAAACGTAAAAAGAAAAAAATGTTTTAGGTGCGTCCCAGGAATGAAGTCGTTATTTCCATTAGTTATCATATTGTACGCTCTTAATATGCGTATAATTAGTTTCTCAGCAACTCGCAGCAAGGGAAGTTTAGAGGAAAAAAAAGTATTGAAAAACGCTTTTCACCCTTCGGGGTAGAAAATTCCTGTTTTCAAAAAAGGATAACGAGAATCAGTATTCTTATTCATTAAGTTCGTTAACAAGGACTGGATCAAACAAAAGAAAGACATATTTTAGTGACTCCACCACACACGGACCATGAAGTATGCTGATAAAAAGGTGGTGCTAGTTGAACATTTTTTCCTCTGCCTCATGCGCCTCACCCTCTCGAAAATGTGGGTCGGAAGAGCGATGCTTCAAAGAAAGTAAGAAGAAGAAACTGCATTTACAATGACTGAACTTAATAATTCAAAAAACCACTGGAATGAAGACGCAGCCCTCTTGCCTCCACCTGATTGACTGAGGCTTGGCTCCGTCCAACAATAATTGTGTTCAAATACTTTGAGTAGTTCAGAGTGAAAGGCATTTTATTACATGAATCGCCGTGTGTATGCATACACACGGATTTCGGAGCAGACTCACCCAAAGCACTCGTGTGGTGGAGGAAACCAGAGTAGTATGCACGTAGTATTATAGTAAAAAAAAATAAGAAGAGCTTGTCTCCAACCCCATCAATATTTACATTTTTATTGGTCTTGTTCCTGAATCCAGAATAATGTTTCATCTCTCTGACTGTAGAGGGACATGGTTAGCATTTATTTGGTAATTGATAGTGGTGCCTGACTGATTCAAGGTTACGGAGACGATGATCGTCGTGCTGATAGCACTCAAAGTCAAGAAGACAAGCAGAGAAATAATAAAAACTACGGTTTCTTTTCCTGTGTTCTTTAAAATCAACCTAGTAAAAAAAACGCTGCTCTATTGCATGCATTTGCATTTACTCATGCATGTCCTATTTCACTCTGTGAAAGGGAGCATCTTATACAAGAGTTCTGTTTTTTTTCCTCTAGTGTTCGCCAACTTTTGTAAAACGCAACATGTGGCTATTTACAATAAAAGCAGTATTTTTTATCGACTTCTCCTTCATAAAAAAAACTACTGTAATGCAGCAGTGGAGAGAGAGGGAGGACGAGGCTCACATTATATCTTTCCTTCAAAAACGTATTGTTTCGTCTCGTTGCTGTAGGCATTTCCGTCAAATCAGAAATTTAGTTTTTCCTCTAAACTTTAACTTAAGCAGCGGTGCTTTTGCACGTCGCACTTGTTTATCCGACCTAACGAGATGATAGTGCAGGGAGTAGGTGAGTATGAAAACAATGAGCATTTATCGCTGTCGCCGTAGATAGCACTACACAGCGCACTCCACTCACTACTTACCACTATGTGTTCTGTTTAAACTCTACTCATAACATTAATCACAGCACTGTAAATGTGGAGTATGCGATGACGATGAGGATGATAAGGTGACTAATGATGATAGCTAGTGTATTATGCATATTAGGTTACCTTTAAAGTAATGACGACGGAATCGAGTGGAATGCTAACGTTGCTAATAATAAAAGGTGGAACGAACCCGAGTTTTTATTTTTCATGGGAATAGGAAAACCTAGATCCACAAAGGGTGCATTACTACTCACATATGTTCTTCAGGTCAGGTACAATGAAGATTACGTGCGATTGGTAGTGATGATGGTTTTGAAGTGGCGGTGGTGGTGGTAGTGGTAGTAGCAGAGGTTGGCTCTCCTCTGCCTGACTGGCAGGGAAATTAATGGAATGTGCCAAGAACAAATGCATATATCATTTTTGCGTCCGCTCTTTCTTGTGTACATACTCTGCTGCGTTATCAAAACTGTCATCTATTATGGAAAGAAGAGCAATCATATTCTCTGCATAAAAATAGGATGAAAATTTAAGAATTTCTTTTTTTAAAAAGAATTTTGCGATAGTTAGATTCGAAATAGCTCATTTGCTGCTACACTACACCTTTCCTCTATTACAACCACTACAAAGGCCTCATCTGATATTGACCGGGAGCCAGTAGCAATCAACGGTTTAAGTTCAATCCGCAGTAGTAAATTGCAGCGAGACAGGATATGTACTTCGTATGGGAATGAGGAATGTGAACTGCGAGGGCATCCAGCCTACATAGAATAATAGAAATACGTAAAGTGTAGTTCTTTTCATTCTTTTTTTTATAATTCAAGGCATTCAACAAAAATGTTATATTTTCTCACAAAATGGAGCAATAAAAACAATGTTCTCGTCACTCACAAACTGGTTGACAGTCAAGTCCCTTATAATAAACTATCGAATTCCTCCTCTTACAGCAAACTATAACTTTACTTTTTCCCATAACACGATAAACTGCACTTGCTCCTCTCTGGCAGTGTCTGCCAAGCATAAAAAAATACTTCAAGTAAAACGCGAAACATAAAGAACTGCTATGCTAGAGTTTTTAGCAGTGATATTCCACCATTGTTCAACTGCCTCTTTGCATCCTCCCCCTCATACGATATAAGTAGATTTTGATTGTGTCACTTGATATCGGGGTTTGCATGGGACGATAATGTGCGCACAGCAACGTTGGAAAGCACAAGACAAAGACTTTTTAAAAAATGCCAAATGAGTGCAACATGTTTTCTTCTCTTCAGCAAAAAACTCCAAAGAAGAAGAGGAGTCAAGACTCTAAGCAGTTGAGTGAATGTTCTCTTTTACACGTATAAAGTGCACACTCAAGTGCATTAGGTTATCTGCTATTACATACTCTTTTTTTTATCATGTTGTTGCCTTTTACAAAAAAATATTTTTTTTTATTTTTGTACTCAACTCCGCTGTGTCCTGCGCTGTTGCCTCTCAAATAAAAAGACAATTAATTTACAATCCCACAAAAACCACCATAAAGGTAGGAGGCTCTCTCTCTCTTTGCGCGGCACGGTACATGACATGTAGCAAAAGGAGGCTTAAGTCAATATTCATCAAATCCGAATATAGCTAATATAAATATGAACAGTATCCGCTTCGTTTGTCAAACAAAAAGTACAAAAGTTAGAGTTGTGCGCTGCTGTGTGTGTAGCTTTTACAAGGTAATCGAATCCCTTCATTTAAATTGAATAATAAATTTTAAAATGGAGCATTGCCTTGTGCTAACTTAAAAAAGACATAACTGCAGATCTTAATCTGATACTCGCATTTTTGCAAACTACAAATTAAATTAAAGAATGGATGAATGGAGCTAAATTTATTGATAAACACTACTGTCTTTTGCACTGCGTCATGCGCCAGTGTTTGTTTGGATTTCATGCGTAGGCGAAGACTTATCGAGTGTAGGGAAGGAAAAAGGAATTGTTTCGCTAAAAGTATAATTATGGGTAGGCACATAAGTAATATAGGTCGCAGACTTCTTTTGTGCTTTTTATGTAAGCAATAATACAGTGAGTCGTTGATACGACGATATAATTGATTAGTGAAGTAGGCAAGGCTGCCCAACACAATTACTCACGTATAAATGTAGAGTAAAGAGCAAACTAAAGCTGACTTGCTATCACACACTCTCCTCTCAACAGTATCCAATATCAATAGTACCTTCTAAACAAACAATTTTGGGAAAACCGGTGTGTCTCGCGCTGCTCCACCACCACCACCACCAAAACCCTGAACATTAAAAGCATAAAAACGTCAGTCATTCATTATTAGCAGTATAAAAATATAGGTGGAGAGATGCGTGTAGTAGGAAAGGATTTTGTTTTGTTAATGGCATGTCACAAGTTTACTTATTGCTGAGGTATTTTTTGGGTTAATGGTAGGCTGCAGTCAAAAATAAGAGCAATTGAAATGAAAATTGAAGGGTAGTGTTACAGAGAGTAAAAATATTCTGCGATTGATTCATCCACGATATCTTTTCAATTCCTTGATTACTACTGATGCGATGACTAGCTGAGTCTCGTGGTAGGTATTATCCTCGCAGAACGGCAAATTAAAAACAAATTTTTGGCTGCTAGCAAATTAGATAGCAAATTCGCTCATTTGTGTACGCTAGTAATTGACGTAGAAATCTATCAGAGCAGGATGCACTTCAACATAAGTAATTTACAGAAAAAAAGTGCATCAGGAAGAAGGACCGCAGTAATTTTGTTTTGCTATAATCGGGCTTACTGCGAAAAGCTTTTTATTTATCTGCTTTGTTTGCTTAATATGTATAAATTTCACATGTACATTTGAGCTGTACAGTTTGGACGCCTAGCGCTATTTCAGAATTTCTCAGCTCTCTTAGTTCCCTTTCCATTGTTAAATGGAGATTCAAACTTTAATGCAACAATCACCACACATCAGATCCCATTCACTCGTTCATCAGCTCTCTCAATTGAACCTTCGACTCATTTCCTAATCTAATAGGTTGGCATATGGCTCACGTCAAATTTTTAATATGTGTCTAGAACCATGCATTGTACGAGACACTCTGCAAAGCACTCAACATCAGCCTCTAACAATGACATTTTTTTCACGGATCTGACCGAAAGGTTAACTTTTCCATTTCAATTTAGGATACAACATGATCTGCTTTAGAGTGGCTTCATTTACTCAATCCCTTTTTGTCTGGTTACAAGAAGAAAAAAAAATTCAGAAAGGATTCAAGAAATATTATCTATCACCGTATTGAATAATGATCATGAGAAAGAAACGAATTGAGATCATATACTAGAAGTAAATGATATTTTTTTTCTGTAAAAGAAAGGCTTCAAGAAAATCTTCAGTTCGTTCTCAAAACAATGATATCATAGATCCATACGAGACCAATATTTTACGTGAATCAATTTAGGTACAACTTCACCGTGCTTCTTTCCTCCTTATAAAAACAATATATTGCATATTTATTTGGGATATGTAAATCCAAAAAAAATTGAGTTGGGTGGATGAATTTACGTAAATGCATAAAAGTTGCATTACTTTGATCAAGTTTGTGAATTAAATTGTGTCTCGCTCTTGTCTAAATGGAGATGAACAGAGGAAAAAATAAAAAAGAACTATCCTTTTTTTTGACGTGTGGGCTATGCGTTTGCGCTTATTATTTTTAGTACTGATGTAAGTTTTAAACTAGTGCCATTCGATGTGTCCATCCACAAAAATATTCTTTTGCTCCTAATAGCAACCTCCTATAAAAGGCTACATGTTTGTTTTGTAGGCATAGTAGAGTTCATATTTTGTGTTTTTCAGAAAAAAAATTTATATTGACCGATGTTTAACATTTTTCAACGCTAGGTCACCCCTAAATACTCACACCATATAGTTTTTTTTTATTTCTCTAGCTGTCACACCAACTGTAATGGCTGCTTATAGTGCTTGCTTACTCACTGACATTGGAGGAAAGAGCTCGTGGGAATGAGTTTAAGTTAGTTTCGACGTTGCCAGCAACTCCAAAACTAGTAAATTGAAAGGTAGAACTGTGTGGATGAAAAATCTCACAAAGTGCTTGAGATTTGCACAAATTGAGTCATTATCAGTGAACAGGGGTTTGCTTCTTTTGACGTGTCTCTGTAAAAAATGTTTCAAAAACTCTTCAAAAAAAACTTAAACTTAAGAATTTATTGCAGTATATAATTGATGGCTGAGATGACGGGCTGTTCAGGAGACAAAAAAATGTCCCCTCTACTTACCTAGCATTATTTATCTTCGAAAGTAAGTTCACAGAGTTCGTGTTCTATGAAGCATCCTGTTTCACACCAATCATTTGTATATTTCTCGAAGGAACTTGCTCCGACAATGTATCCTATTGCTAAAACACGGTTCCACCTTGTGGTATTTTTTTATTCTGTGTTTTAACCTGTGTCTTCTTGGATTATCGTAGTGCCGTGTAAGTTCCTTGTTTGTTGGTTACATGCTACATGATCATTGTCTATCTGTTTGTCGCTCACGCACATTACAAAATAATTTCATGCCAGAGATAGGCCACATATTTATGTGTGAAAGTGTAACCTCAGCATTTTTGTAAATACGATCTGATGATAATGATGATGTACTGGGTGCATGCATGCAATCATTAATTTCTAATGTCTGTCGAGATCCTGAGAGGGTTCTGCGTAAATAAATGTAAACTGAAACTGTATCGTGTATAGTAGTGGAAAAGCTATTAGATAATAGAGTTCTGCAAATTTCAGCAGATTTATGGGCACAGATTTTATTCATACGGCACACACTTCTCTACGAGCACGAACAACACAAAAACATCTATATCGACCTAATATACTATGACGGCATTAGCTACAATTACATATACTGTCATAGTCTCCCGTCAAGTACACTTTTATATGCGTGTTAGTCTCCACTCCATTCATAATTTATTAGTATTAGTCATTAGCTGAATAGTTCTGTTTTAGTTATTCCATAATTTTTTATAGTGCAGCAATATAGTATTGCAATGCTGTCACAAGCACTTCTACTTTTTTTACCTGACTATATTAAATAGCAATATAACAACGAATTAGCTGTCTCAACCTTATCACATTGACTCTTTCATAAAAGGAGTCCCTGCGAGAACACACTCGTCGTGAGTTGGACGAGATGGAAAAGGTGAAGGAGGAAATTATGCATCTGCACAAAACAACTGCGTACCTGCACGAAAATAATTTAAATTGTCAGCATATTAACATCATTAACTTTTCATCAAGAAATGTACTTGATTTGTTTTTACTTATTTGTACAATCTCGTCATCTTCAATTTAACTGTCGTAACATGCATGTTATGTTCTCCTGACAATAAATATGCATATAATAATCCTCCTCACAAAGCGAGCACCCTATCTCCACTTGCGTGTTTTCTAGTGGCGATAAGCTACATATCAGGATGTTACTACGAGACACTTTTTTTTCCTATCTCTCTCGTTCACACATCGAGCAAAAATTGTCAGTGCGAAGATACTCAGCAACAAATACTATTTACATTATTTTAATTGTGCAACTATCCTGTCTAACGTGCAATGCTCTGCAGTCCATTTTTACTACCCATCTACATCATTGTCTACTTTACGGACGAGAGCATAGTTGAGCCATGTTTTTTTTGTAGGCTGGAAAATGTCACCATTTCAACGAAAGTTATTCCTCTGAGGTAAATAAATAATACTTAATGATATAATTTTCTTACTTGTTCCTCCTCGCAGACAGGTACATTAACGTCATAATGTCACACGGGCAGGAAAATGACACTTTTTGCATATACTTGAGGATATGAGCTAGAAGGTAGTAGCTCACAAGAAAAGGAACAACCAAAACAGCATATAATATTCACTATCTTCATCAGATGCTTGGAAAGAACAACAAAACCAAAAAAGTAATGCCCAATTACGGCATTAACATATTAGTAATAATAATGGTTACTTCTTTAGCACATTAGCAGCTTGATATACAACTACAGCAGTTTTTTTTCTGCAGCATAGGGCACTGTAATGGAATGAGAGGTGAGATGTCAGTCAGTTTACAATATTATTTATCTATAAAAGCAGAAGATCGTTTTTTCCCTTCATTTTCTAGTCTTTTTGCTCCTTCGCAATGAGGATGAGGCACTCGCTCGAGCTCTCACGTAACACTTTGTATACCCTTGCGTTTTGCGTATCATATTACTATTCCTATGCAGTAGTTCAGAATGCCAAGATTCACATCGAATTCAACAACAAGCTGCTGCCACTTTTATACAAAAAAATACATACAAATATGCAGTTCCTCTCATCTCTCTTCCACTTTTCATGCACATTAGCACATTACACTTTATTTTACACACATGCATTTAGCAAGAAAAAAATATATAAAAAATATATAAAAAATAATTTTCTATAATATCTATAAATGCACAACGAGTTTAGGTACAGCACGTACATCGGTAAATCACTCTGATTACTTTTTTGTGTTTCTCTGAAACGATTACTGGCGAATACAAATGTAACACTAGAAATGGGGAAAAGCAGAGAGTAGAAAATGTGGAAAAAATAAAATTTTCAACTTGTCTTCTCCGGATGCGCTGCAAACTAAAAACTAAATACACACAAAAAAAATTTTTTTCAGGCAAAAGAGGCTTTTGATTAATAACTAATCAAATTAAGAATGTTGATATTGCAAGCTGCCTGTGCTTAATGTGCTGGCGCTGTTACGGAGGGATTATGCAATGCGTGAAAGACAAGTCACTTTTATGATGGGCCACTGGAAAAGAAAGAAGCTTCACTAGTGCCTTCCAGCATGAGATGAAAAGGTAGCTCCGTGTCCTTCAGTTTTTGTCTGAATTTGCCGAGCAACATTTTTGTTTCTCGTTTCTACACTCACGTCACTTCACTATAGCCCTTTTGTTAATAACCATTTATTCTGGTTGAGTGAGGACACCTTACAAGTGAGCGACACTCCTCTCCAAATGTCGGATACTATTTCAGTACGCGCTTTTGCGTTTTTTTTTGCAGTCCTCTTCGGAAATACTTTTTGCTCATGCTTTTTATTGTCTTCAAAGAAAATATCGATTATATTATGAATTTTTTTGCAAAAACGTCTTACGAGGCACTTCTCTTTTTCATTGTCAAGTGTAAAAATGCTGCAGCAACTCTTTAAAAGTGCGTCAAAGTTTTACGGCTTTCGAATATTGCACCATTATCATTTCACACCTGCATAACGATATGCACATGCAAATTCTTCGAACTTGGAAAAGTCACTTAAGTAAATAGATGAATGTGTAAACAAAACTGTGCTTTATTAAAAATGCCACGATAATTTTTCATGCACTTTCATCACCCTTTTTTTTACTCCAGTTGTCAAAACTTTTTATGAAAACGAAGAAAGGCTTTCTTAATTAAAGATCTTATAGGAGAGAGGTACGATCCAAATATCACGGCCATTTGAGTAAAACTGCGAAGGAAATAAAAAAACGGGGAAAATGCTTGATGAGCACTGTTGATGGCGCTTCGACGATGATGAGATTGTAATTCCATCATGTGGACTTGGTGCACCTACGTTAACTCCGCTCTTTTGCAGTTCTCCCTATCAGTTAACATATCCGTCGTGAGCGTTGCGTTGCTCTAAGCTCCTTCGCTCGCTCACTTGCAGCTTCTGCTGAGGTCCCTGCCTGCCAACAATTACAAACTACATGAAGTATAAAACTATTATACCATGTCTCTTTCATGAATGTAAGTAAATGACTGAAGTTGAATGTATGAAAGAAGGAGATATTATTAAGAAGTCGATTTTTTTGTCTCTTTTTTACATACATACCTTCTTCTTCATTCGCTGCTTTTTTTCTTGCGCCTCTCATCATCATCCCCATAAAGAAGACGAAGAAGAAGAAGAACTCATGTGCTTGGAGCTCACAACTTCGTGATTCATTTGCGTAGAGAGACTATCATCAGCATCGTCATCATCCCATCAACCTGTAATGCTGCTCAAAAACATTGCATCGCATCGCAAGAAAACTCAGCTCTGAGGGAGTACGTAATAATGTTATCTTGATTTCAATGCAGGTTACAGTACGATAATACAATGCAACCTGTTGCTTCTAATCTAAGCCTTATACGGATTAATACTGGTACTGTTTTCAAAAACAGCCTGGGAGCATTTCTTCTCAGGGAATCTGCCTTTTGTAAAGGATATGCAGTGATAAAAAACATGACTACATCACACACACGGTTTGCTAAGCAAAAGGCGAACGTCTACTAGAAGGACCGCACAAATAATGAGAGGCTTAACCTATTTCAGCTCCCTTTTTTACCTATTCACATATGATACTGTGTAAAAGCACTCATATATTATTCAGAATTTTTAGCAAGAGGCGTCAGCGCAGCTATGCTTTCTTTATGTTCCGAAGAGGCGCACTACATAGTCCAGTGTTTAAAGGTCACCATGCATACCTCTGCAAAAAACTCAGGTTTAATTGGCCTCCATTAAATACCTATGTCTAGTCGAGTGACATTCGTTTATGCGAGATAGAGTCTCATTCGAGAATACCTTTTGGAAAGTGTCATGAAGAGATTTTTTT
>JAHZND010000846.1:0-10177 GCA_027744115.1 Acrocyrtus sp. NNG-2020 | reverse complement strand
AATAACTTTGCTCGCACTGAGAGAGCTCTAGTACAAAATAATCCGGACTCTAAAAACACGGGACTGCTCAATATTAGGAGAAAGCGGAATCACATGTGATTAATTTTATTAAGCTTTTCTGTACGCCTTTTCCCTCTCCTCGGCTATAACTCTTTCTCGCGGGTTTTGCATGCATCCACGTCCCACCGATCCTCTCTCTCTCAGGCTAATCAAAACAGCACTCTCCTACTAACAATTTTCTCTTTTCCGCGTTCCCTTTAAAAAAAAATATTATATAAATAGTGCTACAGCTGCAACAATACATAAGCTCTTCCCTTTTTTAAGTACTGAATTTAGAGTGACACGAGTTTAGTTGAAAGTGCCCAAAGTACAATGATGAAGAATGCCTTGCATGCGTTCCTTCCGAACTTTTTTTTTAAATATATTTTTTTTATAGCGGACCCAATTTATTACTATCCTGCTGGCTATTCATATAAAAAGCGCATTGTGTAGCGTTCCTCAACTCAACGGGAAGTGAAAAAAAAACTATTTTTTTTCTCTTGCACATATCACCCACGTACAATTTTTTATATGTAGAGTGAGGAGTAGGGAACGCTAAATTGGTTTTTTTGTATGGAGTGACTCATGTGCACATACACTTTCTGGATAATCCTTCCGTAGCTGTACACTCATTTAATTACTTGCTTATAATCGCTCTCAAAATCTCACGCACAGGAATAATTCATTCCCTAAAAAAGCAACAATGAGCACTGCTACCATCTCCAACAACTATAATCGCTTTTTACTGTACTTTACTCTTGAAAAATTATTTCCAGAGACCTACTTAAATAAAATGAGTGTGGTCGTAAACCACCCGCTAATTTTTTTTTATTTGTTCATTTGTTGGTAGCGACTTTTTTCACAGGTGGACTAAAATAAATAAAGCTTTCTGCTGAGCAGTCCACTCATATACTCAGTTACTCAGTTATCCGTCGATATTATTATGAGAATATAAAAAAATTTTCTGAATAAATTATATTGTTGCGTTGAGCGTTTCACCTCTGGAAGTCTGGAGTTTCCTTTTTTTCTCTTCTGTCATCAATCTGAAGTTGCGTGTTGGGGCATGACATGGTGAGCGAACCGCAAAAAAAATATATGTATTCATCTACTTCATATGTCACTATTTTTTACTTCTGCGAGCTTTTCTCTGTAATTTTCCTGTTTACGACTGTGGCAATGACTTGCCCGCTATTTACCAAAAATGGAGTATTGCACTGGGCAGTAATTATATGTATGAGCGCGTTTTACTTTTTGCTTCTACTTGCCATAAAATCCTGAAATGAGAGTGCTCCTTAACAACGCGATTTTTTTGCACTTGCCATACACCTTTCTAATGCCTCCTTAGCACGTGCTTTATAGTATGCCCCGAAGAAAGAAGGTAAAAAAAATGGGAATCGATTTAACGCTGAGGTTCACCTCCTGATTTTTTTCTCTTTTCTGAGGCGCTCGCGTGTAATCCAAACTTTCTTTTTTTATTACTTCCCCTCCCGATATACCTATACTTTCACACTGCTGCTATTTCTTATTGTTATTAGTGGCAGAGGAGCTGTAAAAATCCTGGACAAAAAACAGGTTTATTTAGCCACCGTTATTTAAAACTGGAGTAATTTACATGCAGAGTGCGTAAACAGGGGCACTGTGATATTCTACTTTTCCATAGCTTTTTATATGCTCTTGTGTGGGTGTGGGGCGTCGTCGTCTTCTTCCCTCATGGAAATTGGCAAACCTATTTTTTATATCTAATAAATTTGCAAAGGTGACGCGCCCGAAAAGCTAATTGGACGTAGAAGAGGATGCACCACCGTGATGCACGTGATAAAAAAGTGAGAGATTGCTTTAGTCTGAGGTTAACTAGTCTAATAACATGTGCATCCGCCCATTTACAACGCACTCTAATCACTCCTGTTCTAATCACGTGGAAGCATCAAATATTCAGCTAATACTGACAAGCCTTATAAATTATTTATTAAAGTAAACCGCACACTATCTTCATCTTTTTAGAAAATGTGGGCATTTTTACTAGTCGCGTACTTTGCTTTCGAGTATGATATGAGCTTACCTATCAACGTAAAACTTCCAACAGAAATATCAGAATATTCTCTGTCATTTGAAGAAACGATTCAAAATATTTTTTTGGGTTTACCCTCTGCTCAATCTTTTTCCATGGCGCCTTCTTCAGTGTATTCCCACGACAGACTTTAGACTGAGTTACTTGCAAGGAAGCGGAAGAAGGGGAAAGGAAGAAGAAAAGTCTCTTCGCTGACTTTACAATAAATTACAAGTTTCTCCTCTGATCTCATTAGAATTCAGTTCAGCACGGGAAATTTTTTTTCTTGGCAAAGTTGTGCGACAGAAGGTAGGACAATAACTGCATGGACGTTTACACTCAAAAGTAGCGTTTAATGGGAAAAACGAGCGGAGCACTTTTAAGGAGGACAAGGAGTAAAAAAACCTTTTGCATTAGTTGTCTGTCACTCCTTCTCTGCTATTGGCAAAACGCGGAGCACTTCAGCTTTCCACGAGGAGTTCCTCCTACAAAACTATATTATTATGGCTTTCACCAGCACATATCAAATAGTAAACTATTTTTTGCTGAGACTACACCAGATAATACCTGTCTAATGTCTGGTGACTATCAGCCTGTTTTTTTTTTATTTGGAGAATGTCAGCCATCACGCCAACACCAATTTTTCAGTCACTACAAGCTCAGTAAAAAATACAGTGAAAGTGTGCTCCCTTCCCTTCCCTTCCCTCCTGTATAAACTCAACTAAAGCTAAACGATAATTGGGGGAGCTGTAAAATTTATATAATTTTAGGGGGATTTTCAAAGAGGGAGAAAAAGAGGTGGGTAAATGAGCAAGCAGAAACAAAAGTTGCCGAGGAAGAAACTACGTAAAAAAAATTATTATTTTTTGTTGTCTTGGGCAAGTTATAAATATACAGGGGAGAAACGGCACACTTTTTCAGAAGCACTGCTCAAATGTGTCTTTGCCTCCTTCCGCGACGGGATCACTGTTTATGTGAAGAAGCGGCGCTGCTTGTGTGTGCCTGACAGCGATAACGGCATCATCATCTGTTTCATATGAGAAATGACGATTTAAGAGTTTTGTCACGCAACCAGAACAAAAAAATGGTTTCATACCGTGTACTTTTTTTTGGCGATGGTGACTTGTCTCCCATTTCTTTTTATCTGCCTCATTTTCCACGTGAACAGGTAAAAAATAAAAAAAGAATTGGGTATGGTTTCTGGAGCAGTCCAGGACTTTTACCTTTTCATGCTGCCCCGATTTTCCCCTTTTTTTACCAAGTGCTTCCCTCCCTCCTTCCTGTCACTTGTCCGATGTGGTTGCTGGGTTGTTAATTTTTTAAAATGAGGTTGACATCTCATGCAGCACTCTTTTTTTGGGAAGAAGGTGAGCTCTCCAAAAAAAAATCCCCTGTCACTTGTCCGATGTGGTTGCTGGGTTGTTAATTTTTTAAAATGAGGTTGACATCTCATGCAGCACTCTTTTTTTGGGAAGAAGGTGAGCTCTACAAAAAAAATCCCCCTTTTTTCTGCTGTGCTGGCTAATCATTGTCTTTCACAAACTTTTTCCTTGTTTTTAGCAGGAAAAGGTGTATAAAATTCAATGGGTAACTGTCCAGGAGTAGTTCAGATAGGAACAAATGTGCGTATGAAATGTCGAAGTGACATTTAGAAACTGTATGTTTGCCTTTTCTTCTGTCCTTCGCATATCCACCTAAAGCTGGTTTGACGGGGAGGTGCTTGCTACTCAGCAGAATTATTTTTTTATGGAAGACAAAAAACGTCGAGATATTTAAGCCGGGGTATTTACCTTTTAAAAGGAAAATTTTCCCTTCAGCGAGCTTTCTTCCTGTCTTTTAGGGCTACGCTTCCTAAAAAAATAACTGCAAGCTAGGCGATAGCTCTTCTAGATGTACGTCCATATCATCTTTCATTACAAGATTTATTCGAGTCGACGTAACTTTTGGGATCAGTATTTTTTTTGCTGTAGCTCCAGGCTAGTGAGTGAATGGGACGTAATGAGATTTCTGAAGCTATCAGTCTTCCCTCACATGATACATTGAAGAAAAAGTTATTATCGGCTGCTACTGTGAACAGCGGAGCCTTTGATATCTTTTTAGACTTGAAGACGGGGAGAAATGCTCTGTAGTTTTTTTTGACGTGTTTCCTCGAGAAGCACTCTTCAGAAAAAAATGGTGAGTAATGAAGACACAAAGTACACGGTCTAGTTCACTGGGTCCCACAACGTATTTATTATAAAAACGAAAAGAGCTTTCTCCTTTTTCTCCTACTGGCACTCCTTTCCTATTAAGGTGAGAATGTCGGGAAATTTTTTTTTTCAAAAATCAATCTGACAACTGCGTCGATTGCTATATAGGAAGACTTTCGATTTATTGGAGTTTCTGCCTATCTTGCTGACAGTTAAACATTTAACTCTTTGCATTTTGAAAAGTGGAAGACCACGAAAAGTTGACTTCCCGTTCTATTTAGTATTTCAACTTTATCCAGTTAGCAAGACAGGAGATGAAGTAGAGAAAACCCGGAAATTTTCACTCTACTTTCTAGTTTTCGATATCCTGATCAGGCAAGAAGTGGGGCCGAGGACAGATGTACAAAAATATCCAGTTTCTTTCAATGAAACAAAAGATTCGTTTCGGTAAAAACAGATCTCTTTGTGCACACAATACGCTATCAAGGTTGAAGCGAAGGCTAAAAGCAATAAGTTCATTTTTTATATGTGCTCAATCACAATGGAGTGGGTTATTCATCGAGATAAATAATTGGAATTTTTGGTGGGGTTTGCTGGGAAAATGAAAGATTTTCTATTTGAAAGTTGATGTCTCCATTTTTAATGAATTGTTTCATTTTATATTTGAATCAGGCGAGTCCACAACGCTGCCAATCATCTACATTATAACTCCCACGTATAAGCGAAACGAGCAAATCCCGGATTTGACAAGACTGGCTCAAACCCTTATGCATGTACCATCCGTCGTATGGCTTGTTATTGAGGATGCGGACACGCTGAACCCACAAGTGTCCGCACTTCTCCGAAGAACTGGAATCAAGTTCCTCCACATGCTCGGTAAGTTTTTCCTATTCTCGTTTGATCAAAACTCGCTGTATTAATTAATTAGCTAAGCCAGTTCCGTTCCCATCTCCATATTCATATTAAGCCTGAAAATTGGAAGAAGGAAATTCAGGAAATTGGCCCAAGCCAATAAAACTAAGAGTGGACGGAAAGGAAATCCACCGTTTTTTCCTATACTAATCTGTGACCAGTACTACGAGCAGAGCACAAAATAAGCTGGAGTTTCTGCTGTATAAACAAACATCTCTTCAAAAATTTTGCTCTGAGCCCATTTTCTTCGCAAGTTAGTAATAGTGGAGATTACACTATTCCGGCCATTATTACTTTTGTACCTAGGTAGTACTGTCACCGAAAGGATGTATGGGGAAGGGGAGCTCTAACCGAAACTTTATTTCCCGAGGAGCTTTGCTCAAGATTAAAAGGATTATCTTTAGAAATGAATTGCTTTTCGGATTTAAAATAAAAAATATATTCAATAGATATCCTTTTATATCGCGCAATCAAGAGCCCGGGAGAAGCAAAGTAACTTTTAAAAAGGAATGCCAGAAATTTGATGTTAGCTTTAGTTGGAGGGCTTCATTTTTGTTATAAACGCGACCAATTACTATATAGTGATGTTCCAGTTTGGCATCCCAAACCTGAAATAAAATAGTTTTGAGTTGTGTTTTCGTTTTAAACCAGTGAACTTCAACGGGGCAACTAGAAAAAAACGGAGTAGTGAAGGGAAAGTGAATTTATTTTTGGCTGGGAGCAAACTAGAGTAAAAGAGATTGGAAATGAAGGTTTTCCTGTCGTCATGAGTAAGCATGTATTTATCGTACACAAAAATATATTTATTTACGGTTAACTGCTCTACCAGAAGTAGACTCATCGGCACTTGTTAAACTCCCTTGATCAGAAGTTAATTTGAATTCCCGCTGTAATCTCATTATTTCCTTGTAATAAGTCTACGTAAAAGTGTGCGCTGAGCTGTGGAAGTGGATTGCGAAATTAAATTTCCTTTCAGACTAACTGGAAAAGTCATGAAAATCCAACTATCTTTTGATTTCGTTCAACTCCCATCTCTCACTTTTTCCTCCATTTTTTACGCAACGCTTCAAATAACTTTACGACTAGGAATATAGAATTGAGAACTGCGATCGGCTTTAACACACCCGCATTCTGTTTTCACAGTGATAAAAAAAGTAACCAGAGAGGAGGAAGAGGCAACTCCCTCCGTAATACTGGCCCTTTTCATACCAAACTGCGGAGAAAAAGGAAAGGCATGAAATTTGTAAGAGCTAAGTGACAATTAGCCGTCATGGGATAGATATTATTCATCTTTTGGGACGTGTACTTCATACACAAATCCATTTTTTGTGGGCAACGACCGTATACAAAAACACATACAGATTATTATTTTCTGTTTATGCTACACGCTCCTCTCACACACAATTCGCTTTATGTCTGTCTTCCTGATTTATCCGAAAAAAAGGAAAAACGAAACCAGCTAAATTTACTCCTTTCCGTATTAATCTCACAAGGGAAAGCACTGATGCGGAGGGAGGTGGGGATGTGAGAAAATAAATAGCGGTTTTTTTTACTGCGGTCTCTGAAAATTGTATTTGTTTTTTTTTTCAATCCTCATCAAAAACGTTTGTACTACGCCCACCAAAAAACTAAATAATTTTTTGAAATGAGCAGATCAAATTTAAGAGGCGGTGAAGCTAAGAATTGTTTGTAAAAGCTGAAATTTCCCCGTCAACTCGTACTTTCACCGCAACACTTTGTCAAATGATTATGTTTTTACTTTCTCGTTGTTGTTTCCTTTGCATCCCACAAAATGAAGATGGGGAAGTACCGATGATGATACGATGGTGGTGATGCATGGCGCTGTAGTGTTTGTCACGTTTGTGAGATGTGCTCACGGTGAAGTAGTTGGAGATGGAGGGAAGTTAGTACACTGTTTTTTTTGGGATGGTGAGGAGAAAACAAAATTTCCAGAGCCACCAACACCCTGGAAAACAAGAGGGAGATGGGGAGTATGAAATTAGTGAAAAGCCATAACAACATAATAATAGCGACATTTCCCATAATATTTATTGCATAGACAATGTGCCGTTCCAGGGAACGGGAGTAATAATGGGTGATTGGAGTGGGTATAAGGAGAGAGGCACACTGCACCATCACCGTCTTCCTTGAGGATACAGCCTGCTTTTGGAGTGAATAACCATCAAAAAGCGTATGACGACTTGAAACTCTTTGTTGCTCCGGGTTTGGTTTTTACAGCGATAAAAAGTTATGAATGTGCCGGGTTTACTCTCCGCATTGGAATTAGTATGGAGGCTCGTTATGAAAGAAAAGCCATGTTTGGAGAGGAAGAAAGCTGGGCTGTGGCTGTGCATTGTTTTCTTTCGCCATCGTGGCTGTGCTGGATCAGTACAGTAAAATAGGAGAGTGGATAAAAGAGATGCATCGAAAACTTTTATTGAATAATTTAGTAGTAATTAGTAATCAGATTACGCTAAGGTTGATTACATATTTAATTTTTGGAGAAGATTGGGAGTAGTGAAAAAAAATGTTTAAAAAACCTTGTTTAACTTTAACTTCTTTATATTTAAACAGCGCCAATGCCAAAGGAGCAACAGAAGAGAAAGGTGAAAGCCCGCTCTCAGACTTTTCCCTGAAGTAAGTAATAGCGCTTTTGTTATCATTTTCTGCGTACGTTCTCGCACACACGTCATTTGCTATTCTAGGAGTGTGCCCCCTTTTATTGATGGAGCCCCAAAAAGTTTCCGTAATTGCGCGTAATTGGTCCAAAAAACAGTAGCAAAAAAATGTCGATATATCGCCTCCTTCAGATAATGGGAGCAAGCAAAAGTCTCTCTTTTTTTAAGAAAAATTCTTCTTTTGCTCATCAAAATAATTAATTTCGTGGGCACACTAGCTCACATTCCTCTCTCTCTACCTCTTATCACCACGGAAAATTCTATTCCAGTCAGTGAGATTAAAAGTAGGAGTAA
Source organism: Acrocyrtus sp. NNG-2020 (assembly GCA_027744115.1). Classification (NCBI taxonomy): domain Eukaryota; kingdom Metazoa; phylum Arthropoda; class Collembola; order Entomobryomorpha; family Entomobryidae; genus Acrocyrtus; species Acrocyrtus sp. NNG-2020. The sequence continues at coordinate 2,018 of JAHZND010000846.1, read as the reverse complement.
TTGTTATGTAAGTAACGTGGTGGTGGGCCGTTTCCTCTCACACTCACACCCTGCTCAGACTTTTAAGCGAAAAGTGACTTGAGTATGGAGGGACTAAAATGGAAAGAAATGATAACACAATATGGCATTCCGTCCGTTCCCCCACTACCTCTATCAAAATCCGAAAACCCATTTTATCCCTCCTCCATATTATTATTCCATCTCCTTACCGAAAATTCCCAATAAGGACAAGGAGTAGCTCTGGTCTATCGAGCTACCTCTCGTCGTGCTTCGCGTTTTACACGTTGTTGATGAGAAAGCCATTATTACTATAGTCCTTTGTCTTCAAGCTGTGTCTGCTATTTTGAAGGTATGTTACATCTCTCCGCTCATATTTTGTGGTACACAGACATGATACATCCGGTCTATCTGTGGCCGGTTTTCTCCCTCCATACGGCAAAGTACACTTTTCGTTATTATTATTAGCACATGGAAAATCTGCCAGTGACTAATTAGCGGGTTTCCCGATCGACTTCTCCTGCTTCCAAATGTTTTATAGGCTGGATCCGCCACAGAGTCATATTTCTGCAAGATTCCCGCGTTTCCATTTACAGCGAGGAGAAAACAATGAAAACGGCACAAATTCATTAGCAGTATCGACATGTAACTGTTGTGAAGGAGGAGGGAGGGCGAAAGAAAAACTTTCTTTTTCTATGAAAAATGCAAGAAGCGTGTAGATTGCCTATCATCCAGTTTCAGTTAGGCGGGCCAGCATAAAATATTACGGTTTTTCTTTGTTTAAGCTTTTTCGGTTCTTTGCTCTCGGCACGTTTGAGAATTTTGATGGGGCTGGAGATTGGATGTTTATTCCCTTCCAGGAAGATTTTTGTGCCGATTTTTGCACTGTAATGCATTCGGATTAATTTCTAATGGGGGAGTGTAATGGACTTGTTATTTTTTACAGATACGGTCCGTTAAAAAGATTGGGATGTGGCCGGTGGGACTACTCACTAGTTACGGGATGAGCTCGCCGATAGTTAGAAATGGACGTGTGACTGGGTTTTATGATGGGTGGGTTGCCAGCAGGAGATTTCCAGTTGACATGGCTGGCTTTGCCGTGTCTGTTAGTTATGGTTTTGAAGGTTTGTTGTTGCTTGGCAAAATATAATTGAAAAAATGGAGATTTTTATCCTTACTTTACTTAAACATTAAATGGCTAGGATAAAAATCATATCTCTGTTTTCCCCTTCAGAAGCCAAAGGTTACCATGCCATTTGCTCCGGGGTACGAGGAGGACGGTTTCCTCCGGAATTTAAATATAACCTTGGGGGATATTGAGCCGAAAGCGGATAATTGCACAAAGGTAGTCAAAAACTATGATCATAATAATTATAATTATTTAGAGTGTAATTTAAATATAACCTTGGGGGATATTGAGCCGAAAGCGGATAATTGCACAAAGGTAGTCAAAAACTATGATCATAATAATTATAATTATTTAGAGTCTCCAGTAAATTTTGTATCAGTGTGCCCCACATGTCGGAACACTGACTAATAGCAAAAGGCCAATAAATTTTTGTCAAAATGTTTGCGTGTCTCTCAACACAAATGCTCCACCCTTATATGGCAGAGATACTTTTAAAGTGAAGGAAATCAAGAAATTTGTATTTTTGGAGCTGAGAGCTTTACTGGCGGCGGCAGCACCCTCAAATACTTGACTAATACTGATGTAGTGTTTACGATTACTTTTTATTTGCAGATATACGTCTGGCACACGCAAACGAAAAAGAATAAGCCTCCAGCGAAACTTAACATGACACATTACGGTCACACAAATATATGGGAACTTTACCAGCAGATAATATAAAGAGAGTGCCGGATTGTGCACTTTCCCCTTTAGTATTACAACAAGGAACTTGTTCTGTGCCACACCTCTCTGTTTTCACTTTTTTTATTTCCCTTTTGTGCAAAAATGTGGAAAGGAAAAAAGGTGTTTTCTCAAATGAAATCTGGATCAAAATTTTCTTTTATATTTTTTT
>JAHZND010000845.1:0-11114 GCA_027744115.1 Acrocyrtus sp. NNG-2020 | reverse complement strand
TTTTTAAATTACATATTGTGAGCTCTTTCACTCTTTTTTACGTATTTTTAAGTATGACGATTTCGAGATTGGTTTTCTGTTTAACATCTTCCTTTATCCTCATCGGTTTTCAGATATGATTGCATTTTTTCCTCACTGTGAAAAAATGGATGATGTCCATGGTGGTGGTGGGGAGGGTTTGACGGGCTGGTTTTCCAAATCGCTTTTTGCTTTGCATAAAAGTTGTGAGAGTAAACTTGTTCAGGGGAGACCTTTCTAGGTTAGTTTTGAAGTTGACCAAAGACAGAGTGCAACTGGTGAGATTGGTGAGAAGTCATAGTCATTATGTCCTTGTGGATTTGTTGAGGAAAGTCTCAAGTTGCTCCGAAGACGTTGCAGAAGGTGATCTGCTCATAAACTTATAACGAGGGCGAAAAACAATTTCTATTATTAATTAGGTAACGATGCAATTGTGAAATTTTTTTGCTTTTTTGGAGGAAGTTCGCAGGACACATTTTTTTACTGCGCTGCTGCATAGCGTGAAGTGAATTTTCATGATTTTTGTGTACAAGATCATGAGCTCTGCTTTTTGATATCACGGGTCGACTAGAAACGATAAGGAACAAAGTCTTTGAACTGGTTGTGGTGGTGGAAGTGTCACATCATCAGCAGCCAGAGAGCATCACTTCACAAAAAAAAGAAGTTCGTCAGTGTTGCTGCTGGCTTCCCCAGCATAACAGCACATTGCACAACTGCACTCGCGTTCCATCTCCTCTAATCAACTTCCACCACCACGGGCTCAAAGCGTCTTCAAGATTTTTCAGCGTTCTCAACACAAAAAGTGTTTTGTAAAGACATTTTGGACACTTTGGTGATAACAGCGAAATTACTACTTAAAAATTATATATATTTTTTACTCATCGTCATCCCATTCATTTTTAACTAGTACTTCCCCTGAGCATTCATCACTTTTCATAGAGTGAGCCTCCATAGCTTTTGTCCTGATTCCTGCCCAAAACTAATTTGGGTTATTGGCTGGACTATATGAAGCAATTCTTTTAAAAAAGTGATCAGCCATTCCAGCCTCCCACAAATCATTATCATCCTTGCAATAATAATGTGCTAACAATTACAATTCTCATCTTGTGACTCTTCTGATGTGTAATAAAAATAATAATAAAAAAAAGTCTGCAAATATTTTTTTGGTTTAGCTTTTTATTATAGCTCCCACTCCTGTGTCCTGCTGCCACTTGACACGGAGAAGAACCAAAAGCACTTTTTTTCTTCTTCTTCACTCCTTTCAGTTTGGAAAAAGTAGTGATGTTGAATGCTGGCGTTTGTTGCATGACGCTCCTTCTCATAGCCTGATCATCAAGAACATAATAATATCCAGCGGTAGCAGTTTAGTAGCAAGTACACAAGCTCTCAAATGGACAATATTTACATTTTTTGGTGGTGGTATCGGTACATAACGATGATGATGTGTGGTTAGTGTGCTCTGCTCCGCATACCAAACAAGAAGCGAAGAAGTGTTTGCACTTTTTTATCGTCTATTTTTACAGGAAAAAGAGAGAGAGACGAGTTTTGCTCTGATCTGATCACTTCTCTCTCCTCCTTCCTCTTTCTTGCACTTTCTTGATTTTGTAAAAAAAAAGTTTGTGCATGTGCTGTGGGTTGTGAGCAAAGAGTTGGGAAGTTGTTGTGCAAGGAATGAATTGTGGGGCGAGTTGAGATATCTATAACAGAAAAAGTAATAACGGCCTCGTTTTTTGGATTATCAGTATGAAAAATGAAATCAGATTTAATAGACTTTTAAGTTGGGAAAATAGTGACATGGACAGGTTTGCTGGAGAGTTTTTGTGGACTGGTGAAGGATACTTTTAGTGGGAGGAAGTTTGAAATGGGCTGCGAAGGGAGTAGTACTAAAGAGGAAATTTTGAAGCTGTTCGAGTTCCATGCATCGTCGGACCGTTTGCACCAAGCAGTTCTGGAGAAAATGTGTAAGGAGCAGAGGCGAAAGAGGGAGATGAAGGACGAAGTTCTAGTGCGTAGGAAGAAGAGTTTAACGGTGTGTCCCGAGTTGTCACCAAGAGAGCCAGTGGGACGGCTGTCGTCACCCCCTACCTCGAGCCCAGTCCGATGGAGAGCAACTAAAATGTCAGCGGCGGTGCCATCATCATTGCTAGTGATTATTTTTGTTACTAGCCTCCTACACTTAAGTTGTTCAGCGCAGTCTAATGTAAATAACAATCAGTATCGGGGCAGTGCTCTGCCCCAAACTAGTTCTAGTAATTACAATAGATACTTGAACAGTCGTGTCCCGAGGGAGTCTTCGTCTCTCAATATTTTCCCTGGTTATGATAGCCTTGTGGGTGCCTCCCTCCCGGACAATGGGGATAGTAATTTGCAAAGTTTGGATGGTGGAACTAGTAATAGTTTAAATAGTCGGCCTGGCACATCTAACAATAATTTAAATAGTAACTTTCAACGTCATCATCATCGCCATCATCACGGACTTAATCATCCCAACTCCTTGCAAACTGCACCTGTAGGCGGGTAAGTCACCTCCAAATAAGTGAGCAATTTTTAATGTGATTTTCAAAAGAGTAAAATATAATTTATATGAATGTTCAGCTAATGTTGCATCATATCATTAATGATGATGACGTTACCGTTGTCGTTGTCACATTCCTAAATGGGGACTCCAATGGGAGAAAGAAATAGTATACAATATGTCTACCTATAAAAATGGTACATAGGGTGTCGTGTCACATTTCTAAAAGGTTTTAACGTGACAGCTAAACTCGTTCGGAGTTCATATAAAAAAATGTCATGCAGACTCACTTTTTTACAGCTTTTTCTTGTAGGTGCACCTCTGCCACTAATTTTTTTTTACTAAGAAAAATTTATTGTTAATAATTTCCTAATAAGGGCAGGATTTTTCCTACTTTGGGTTTTATGCACTCTCCTCTCTTGCGGTGCAAGGAGCCATTCCCATTCCCCACTAGAGTCTAATATTCCAGGCTAATAATAATTGAGAAGTTGCCCACTGTCTTCCGTCCTTATCTTTTCACTTGCCAGTTGCCACTCTCTGCATGAGCTCAAAAAGGAGACTAAAAAATGCACTTCTCTTCTTTCGCCAACTTCTTCATTCCTCTTTACTTTATAGAAATGAGGTTGATAAATGCAGCCTCAAAGATATTTACAAGTGCACACAGCTAATAGTCATATTATGATAGTTTTTACGATGATTTTTCTGCTCATTTTTTTTTTTCAAAACTCGAATTATTAAGATTACATCGGTATAAACCTGAACCTTAAATATTCATTTTTTTCGTATGTGGAAAAATAAGATTCGAGAGCTGAGGAGAAAACACGCGTCGCACTTTTTCTTCTTTTGTTACCATTCTCTTTTTTTATTTGCTCATTTATGACTTGATACGGATTAAATGAAATGGGATGCGATAAGTAAGTGGAAACCCGGATTTTTTTATTTGTTAACTGCCAGCTTCACTTTGCATCATCGAGATAAAAAGAAAGAGGAAAAAGGCTAAAAGTCAAGCACCCATCTCATTTCGCTTAAAGAGGAATATATATTTTTTTCTAGAGACCACAAAAAATGGTAAGGCAGAAAATAAAGACCACCTTACGATTACCAGGCATTCCTGTATAATCACGACAATAATGCAATGCAATATGCAATGTGGTAACGATATGATTGTCCCAACTTCCCAACTGTACTTTATTTAATTATATTGCGTAAGCCTGATGCACACATATTTAGGAAAGAGCATTTTTCGATTCTTCTTCATCATCTCGTCATATGCTGTTAAGCAAAGGAGAAGGCATTTTTTCTATAATATGCTCTCCCTTTAAATGCCATAAATTATGATGAGATAATATCCATAAAAACCACATGCACAAGAGCATTAAGTAATATTCCTCTTGAGGAGGAAGAGGAAGGTGCGTAATTTTGTGCGTGCTTTATGTTGCACACACACTCTTTCTCTCTCTTCATCTCCGTCGTCCCTTTACTTAGGAATATTCCGTTTCTAACTAAAACTAGTTCATATCTTGCTGTAAAAGTCAACCTGGTTCGTACCATGTCAATAATAATTAATCAATATAGTTATCTCCGCAAGGAGAAGAAACCAGAGTTTTCACTCCAGAGAAGATGTGCCGAATCAAAGGAGAGAAGAAGGAGAAGAGAGAGAGAGAGTCTCGCGAAAAAAAATTATTTTAGCCTCGGAGCCACATAGTGAGTAACCGAACTTCCTCCTCTTTCATAGATTTTCGAGGCATGCTCTAATCGGAAAAATGTTAATTTGCATTAATGATGACGGGATTGGAGTGGAAGGAATTTGGGATATTTGATTAAACGTATTAAGCAAGGGGAGTGAAACAATTTGGCGTAAGGAGATGATAACGTGATATTAGCTGAAATAAAAAGTGAGAAGAAAATCGAAAAAAAATCATGAGTATATTTTTCTTATACCTAGAAAAAGAGTTGCTGAGAAATTGGTAAAAGCTAAAAACGTGCTATAGGTAAAATAATGTTGTGGGTAGTATTTGTTGATGATGACTTGACAGAAGAGCTGCTCCAAACGGTCATTCGTGCGTACCTAATATTAGCATGATTTCCATTTGGTTGAAATACATTATTTGAAAATGAGTCCACTGGCTCTCTGGATCGGAGTCAAAACTACACCTCATCATGTCATCATGATATATGATTAGCGATGAAATGGAGTTGACCACGACATGAGAGATACTTTAATGGACATGATTTTTAATGCCTTTGTATTGTTCACTCCAGCTGTGGACAATCGTCATGAGAGGGAAAGAGATGAAAATTCTTTTCTTGTAGGGATGAGATGGGAGATGTTACCTATAGATCCACGTATTGTTGTAATATGATTTGCTTAACAAGTTTTTGTCATATCTGAAAATAAGATCTGAAATTTTGTAGTAGAGATATTATAGGATTGGATGATGAAATAGAGGGAAAGAGATGAAAATTCTTTTCTTGTAGGGATGAGATGGGAGATGTTACCTATAGATCCACGTATTATTGTAATATGATTTGCTTAACAAGTTTTTGTCATATCTGAAAATAAGATCTGAAATTTTGTAGTAGAGATATTATAGGATTGGATGGTGAAATGATTATATACGGGAGAAGACTTGGAAGTTAAGGAATGTGTTGGCCGTGATGGATTCATTCTTCCTAAAATTTCATTATCTGGATCTCATATCAGGAATGTGATCAGAGCACGTCATCCTCTAATATATGCCCATCAAAAGAGAAAAAATACGCTGGGTTGTTTTGGGGTTAAGACGTGTAGTAAAAACCGCTGTAAATGTCGAGGTCTTCACAGGTTTCTTTTCTCCTTCAGTGTCAGCAGCAATAAAATGAATGACTATGACTTATTCATGTCCAAATTAAATCATAAGATTTTTTTACATCGTGGCAAGGGAATTAGTTGAGTTTGGAGAAGTAGAGTAATTTAGTGCCCTAGTATAATGGATATTTAAAAGCTGATATTTTTTCATACAGGATTTCATTTTTTAATGATGTGGGCATTTTTTACTACGCTCGCTAAATAAATAAAGTGTGGCCAGTAAATCAACGTTTCTCCAAAAGAAGACAATTTTTTTTATTTGCCTGAGCGAAGGTGCTTGCACTGTGTGTAGGTATGATACGCATGCACGAGAAAAGCTATAACAAGTTTTGTATAGATAGGCCAGCATAATATCTGGCACATATCTTGGAAAATACAATTTAATTAGTTTTACAAGATTACGCTCATAATTGACTTTTGACATGCTCTTGACCCTCATACTATCCGAGCAGACGGGGCGGGGTTGATTGGGAATCGAAATGAATCAATGAATGGGAAATGAATGAAGTGTGTATTTAACTCTCGGCGAAAAAGATGCCGGTCAAGAAATATGAACTTGAGGCCTTCCTTGTGGACTTTATTGCTTAAGGATATTTACAGAAATTGCATAGTTTATTTACAGTTATCAGCAACATAGTCCTGCCACTATAGCTATTACATAACCTTGTCTGTGGCTGCGACAGAGGAGTAGAAAAAAATCCCATTTAAATTACTTGTAACTTTCCTTTTAACTACGAAAACTTAAATTTAAAGCAGAGAAAGTTAGTAAAACCAGAATCTCATTTTTAAAGTTCACTGATCCCTTTCCGTAATTTAGGATGCCAGTCCCCAACTTCTTTTTTTAAACTTCCGGTGGATTACCATTTTAAACATCTTTTCCCTAAATTTCTTCATGGTCATTCAGCATTCATAATTTTAAAAATTTTATCATAACTTTTTAGTATGCGAGGGCATGTGCAAAACAAAGGAAAGGAAATAACTTACCCAACTCCTAAAAATAGCCACTTTGCCACATCCACTACAGAAAATCTAAATCTTGTCTGNATTTTATCATAACTTTTTAGTATGCGAGGGCATGTGCAAAACAAAGGAAAGGAAATAACTTACCCAACTCCTAAAAATAGCCACTTTGCCACATCCACTACAGAAAATCTAAATCTTGTCTGCTTTCTTACAGGCCGAACGTGTGCAGATCTCGACTAAGGACCTACTGCTGCCCAGGCTGGTCTCAAAAACCTGGAACTGGTCTGTGCGTTATACGTAAGTAAGAAGGCATGTGAAATCTGTCCTCCTTTTTTTCTATTTTTACACCTTCTCACCCTAAATAACTTTTGTTTAATTATTTGCGTATCTTTTCTCTCCATACATCCTTTATAGCCGTCAACCCATAAAAAAATGTAAAATTTATTTCCTTGCAGGAGCCACAGACATACTAATAACATATATTGCAGTAAACTCTCCCATTTTTTATTTATGGACGAAAAGAGATTTTTAAAATTGATAAGGACAGAAGTTATAAAAAAAAGTACGCCGCAGTTAAAAGAGATTTTTCTCTCTCTCTCTCTCAAACTCCGTCGCGTCCCTTTCCATAGCTTCTCACCCCCTTTCATTTACTTTTTACTTTTTCACACATCTTCTCCACTTGACTTCGTAGGACTCCATTTCTATGACTTTATGAGCATAAAAATGCCATCGGAATGATCATTGTCTCTTGTCAAGCGTCACTCCAAGAGATCCCTATCACAGATCTTTTCTCTCTCTTTAAAAAGCGATAAAGAGTATCGTTAAAGCTCAAAAATAAAAAAATAGTGCATTTTCGCGTTCAGCTCATTCCAAAATGACATACGCACAACGGCAAAAAAAATTACAGAGAAGAGAAAAAATATATTTTTTTTTCAGATTTTTTGTTTTTAACATTCATATCGTAATCGTACAGATTTATTTTAGCGAATGTTATAACTGGCTCACTGGTATGTACATTTTTACAAGCAGTAAAAGTTACAGGATTGAATTTCTGAAAAGTCTCGAGCTTATTTTTTCTACTTATTCCGTGGCAAAGAAGTAGTAAAAAAATGCCAAGTATGGTAATGACATGACAGGGGACAACATACCAAAATGTTATATAGCATAAAAATGAAAGGCTTTCTTACTTTTCCCAATTCCTCGCCGTCGTAATCTTAAGTGAGCTGAGGACTCAGACTGCGGAGAGAACGCTGAAGATGAAGAATATTTTTTTCTGCTTTGGATTTGGATAATATTTTTTGATATTTTTTCTCAAGAAAAAAAAAAGAATTTCCCCTCGAGAGGGAGAGAGAAAGAAAGAGAAGAGATGTCTGTAGGGGAAAAAGTGTCAACTTTTGAAAACTTGTTTAAATGGGAATATAATTCGGTTTTGTTGTTGTTTTCCTTGTTGTCTAATTTGTCACAGCAATTTGTACTCGAGCATGCGGAGCAGGTCGTTGTGTCAAGTCCTAATTTGTGTCTTTGTGACGGGGGAACTATCTCCACGCAGTGCCAGGGTCTTTCCTCCAGCAGCAATAATGGGAATGGAAGAGGTAAGAAGAGTGCAACGAACAAACTTATTTTTTAAAAAAAAACTCCCCGATCCTGCTCTCTCTCAAACACACGTGCTTTATCTTACTTTTTTTTACTTGCTCTGTCATGGACATGATACGATTACACTGCAGTTTCTCGTATAAGAAAATTGTGTAGTTTTTCTTTTCATAATTTGTGAGTATTTCAACAAAAAAGCTATATCAAATATTGATATCGGAACATGAAAGTCCTCCTGATGGGATTATTATGACATTTTGCATTTTTATTATGACATTTATCGTCTGAGAAAAAGAGGAAGAGAGCAAGGTTAATTTGCAATTCATGTCTCAAAAGCTCTGAAAGGCTTTTCCATTACAATACATTTTTGCTTTTGAAATGAAAAACAAATTATCTTAGGAAAAAAATTCTCCTGCCGAGTTTAGCCAATAAAAAAATTGGTAGGAAGGAAAGAGTAAAAAAAGGAAACCAGTCCCATTTGTCATTTGGGCTATTGTATAAATGACAAATTTTCAAGTGATTAAAGTTCCATTATTACCCGTGATATTTTGTGGTAAAGGTGTTTACGTGTTTTATTAAATGCCACACGCATTTTACAATATGAACAAGGCCCGTAACGTTTCTGTGAGTAGATGGGCGTCCAGGCTCAAAACCGGATGGGGGTGGCTCCATCGGAGGCGGCTTGACCCCAGGAGGGAGCAGCTCATCGTCATCAGCATGTCAAATCTCCTGTCTCAATGGGGCTACTTGTATCAATAACAAATGCATTTGCAGGCCGGGATTTCAAGGAGAATACTGCGGGGAACGTATGTCCCTCACAAGAAAAAAAATATTATTTTCATGAAATGAATTCACAAAATAAAAAAATATTTTTTTTCAATTCAATGCTAATTTTTTTCTTTGTAGCGATATGTCGGGAGCCTTGTCTGAATGGAGGTCGTTGCATTGGACCGGATCGGTGCGCTTGCGTTTACGGATTCACTGGAAGGCGATGCGAAGCTGGTAATATGCGCTTGAGTTTATTATGAATTTCGCATCAGCATTCTTATCACTTTCACGAATTAATCATTTCCTTCCTTTTCCGCCAAAAGGGGAAAAATTAGGTCAAAGTAATCTGCATCTGTTTTTATATGGAACCGCAATAGCCTTCCCATATCATGTTTCCTGCTTTTAGTTATGCGGATGCACGCTTTTACCTCTCACAGTCCACTACCAAAGCTACTCGAGTTCAAAAACGGAGAAGGATTTTGATAGTTTTTGGGTGTACTCTTTTTGGGTTTCTGATTACTAGATTTGCATTTAAAATTAGTCAATGCAATGAGAAATGTTGTTGGGCCTAGGATTTCAGATGCTCAACAAGGGGTCAATGCTCGGTTTCAGCCTCACCGAACAGATATATTTTTTAGCGAATTTGAAAGTTAAATGGCCAGTTACGAGGTGCAAAAAACGAGTTGAGCTTGAAATAAGAAATGGGAAAAAGTGTTGCCAAAAATGGAAGATTTTTCTGAAGGAATTTTCAGTTTTCTGTCTAGAAAGGAATTTTTGAAAAAAAACGGTTTAGGAAGTGTTTAAAATAAAAATATTTTTGGAAGGTTTTTTTACAGTAATTAATCTACTGAAAATGGTACGGAAAAGGAATAAAAATCAGTATTTTAACGTTATTGATGACTGATGATGATCATACGATGAAAAATTATGGCGATATCGGCATTAGTAGCGTTCTCGTGATGAGATGTGCTTACATCAACAGCATCTCTTTTTAGGGGTGATAGCTGTTAAAATGAGAGTTTGCTACAGAAGCTGATTAGCGGAAGAAGAAGCGCCTTTGGATGAGTAACGGCGCTGTTTATTTGCATTGACAAGTCTTACACTATTATTACACTTGTTCGGCAAAAATCATCATTTTTTGCTGGAGCTGAAACTGCTAAAGTGCAATTTAGTGAGCAGATACTGCTCAAGAATGTTTTTAAAAGCAACTTGGATTCCCACTGGAATCCAGCGGATGATGAAAGATTGATGATGTTTTGGAATGCGTAAACATCAGAAAAAAAATCATATTTTTGGTGAATAAACCCATTTCATATTTTTTGAGGAAATGGAAAGGAAAAAAATAAATATGAATTTCCTCTTTTAAAAAACGGGCAGCTTTAAGTGTGAATGTCCTCCTGGACAAGCCCCCAGGGATGGGACGACTGGGCCTTGCGAGGACGAAAATGAGTGTTTGAGGGATGGCGTGTGCACTCACGGCAGATGCATCAATACGGATCAGAGCTACTACTGTATTTGCGACAGGGGCTTTATACCGAGTCAGGATAGGAAAATGTGCATTGACGCCAGACAAGGAAACTGCTTCACCTCAGTACTTAGAGGAATCTGTAGGGGAAAGCTGTCCGTGAGACTGACGAAGAGGGATTGCTGCTGCGGAGTGAACATGGGAAAGGGCTGGGGCGATGAGAATGACTGTGACATGTGTCCCTCCGTCAACACTTGTACGGAGAAGCGATTAATCATTTTATGCAAATCATTTATGTCCAAAAAATTATTTTTTTGATGAAGCTCATTTGTCCACTTCATTGTAGCATCCTACCGAGAGCTCTGCGTGGAGCCAGGTCTCCTAATTGGCGTTGATGAATGTGGCCTCCGACCCGATATTTGTGGGTCCGGCCGCTGTATTGACACTGCAGACGGGTATCGATGTGAGTGCAATCCTGGCTACTCGCAAAGATTCCCAATGGGTCCGTGCGAGGACATTGATGAATGTCGCCAGCAAACTGCACTCTGTCAAGGGGGACGCTGTGTCAATAACGCGGGGAGCTTTACGTGCATCTGTCCTCCTGGCTTTGATGTATCCTCAGACGGCAGATTTTGCATAGGTAACAATGAGCAATTGTTATAAGAGAGTACGCGGAATACAGCGAAATAGTGCCATTAGCATTTTGGACATTGTCACTAGCAAAGAAAGAGAATGAAAATGAATTTCTTTCCATTCACGCAGATCATGATGAATGCAGCGAGACAGGAATGTGCGCCAACGGAGTCTGCATCAATATGGATGGCTCATTCAAGTGTCAGTGCAAAGATGGCTACATTCTCTCCCCGACTGGACATGCCTGCATTGGTAAGAATTTATGCAGCACTCCTTTTCTAAATTGTCCATTGTCAAGATTTTTATTTAAAAAA
>JAHZND010000844.1:0-22690 GCA_027744115.1 Acrocyrtus sp. NNG-2020 | reverse complement strand
TTAGAACCATCTTAGAACTACCACCCCAAGACCAGTAGCACTACTAATACGGAAGGGCTCGCGTCGTAAATTAGACTAAACTCGGGCCCTGAAGTTGGCAGTAATTTATATGAAATATTTAATATTGAAATGTGCGGGATGCGTTAGGTCCGTTAAACGATAAATATGTAGGATGCACCATATATATATACAAGCGCTTTTGTAGAGGTAAACCGAGGAAAGTTAAGTGATGTGATTTCACAACATTCCCAAAAAGACAAAAAACGAAAATGACAACTCATTCATTTCGTACCCTCACTTCACTCACACATTCGGGATTAAACAAAGGAGATTTGCTGTGCCATTCTTTGTCCTTCTTTTCCCTCAAAATTACGATGGGAAAATTTCACTCTTAGTGAATTCATTCAAAATAAAAGTATTTTTGTTCTCCTACTTTTATTTTAGTGCAAAATGCCTTTTTAGAGCCTTAAACTTTTTATTTGTTTTCGGTGAATGGGATGCAACTTGCAACCACATCCAATGAATGAGCATCTGTCCCTGTTCGCTCAGCGAAACGATTTAGCCATGTCATTATGATTTGCGGAAATACAAAATAGCGTACAGTGCGTACGAACTCGTGCTAACGCTCTTTCAATTGAAGTTTACAGCGTTACCAACTTTTAAGTCGGAGTAAGGGCGCGCCTCCATGCTCATTCTATCCGACTTTTTAAATGAAATCATTTTTTCTTGGTCTTCTAGCTCAAAAATAGTAGGCCAGTCATTGCTGTGCGTCTGCGGTTTGTGAGAAATCAAATTTCACTGTCAAAAAAAAGTCGCCACCATGCACTGCGAACAAGGTAAAAAAATGAAAGACATTCGATATACGACAGTATTTTTAGCAATAATAAGTTAACGCTTTAATGAATACTCAATAGTATACACAGCGTAGTGGTACACTTACAATATTTTTTTTAGTTTAGTAGAATTACTTCGTTCAGTTCATTCTTATACAAGAAAGTCATTAATAAAGAGATGTTGATTTGATGTTCGTAGTATACGACATTTAATGCTAAACATTCAATCATTTAGCTACATATATAGCTTCGGACATAAACCGTAATCGATTTTTTAAGAATGAGTGATAAAAACAACAACGGTGAGCACTACGACTTTACATATAGAACCATTCTCTAAAGCATAATTACCATAAAAATCCGTTCCTCGCACCGATCCTGCAACTGACAATCACTAATTTGACCATACCGTAACAAATATTGTACTTCTTCCTTTATCTACTTTAAGCAACAAAATATAAATTATGAGTTTGCACCAACGATAAAAAATTGAATCTATTTGGAGTAAAAAGACAAAGCAAATCCACATTTTCCTTTCTGTTTAATGCCACATACGAAACAGCCAACTGCAATTTTAATTTTACAACTTTCGACAAATAGCGACCTATTTATAAATAACGTGCATTATTCTTAGAACTTCACTTAAATTATTCAACTTCAATAATTGGCTTTGTGTGCGTTAAAGTGCAAATTATTCGTAAATATTGTAGAGAATATATTTACCTGCCCTTGACTGAGATAAAAATCTAATTAAAAATTAGTTTTAAAATCCTTTTTAACTGGCATACACACACTCTACACTTGCATGATCAGTAAAACCCACAAGTGCTGGTGAAACTGTCACAGAATTCAGAAACATTCAGTAACTCTATGGCTCTATATACTATTTAGATGCAGTTAGTAGCTATAAAAGTTAGATTTATTGACATTCTATAAATAATACAAGAACATGGAATACATTCTTTTCATACGGTAGTAGTATAGTATTTTGATACAGCACGAGCACACCCATGCCACCGCCTGGTGTTCGAATACTTTCAATCATACCTTCAGCATGGACTTCATTTTCCCTTTCCTATCCTACGATTTATTAGACAAGTCCAACCTTCCTTCCACTCGATGATTGCACATTGCAGCAAAAGGAACATTGATATTCAATCTTCGATTCATTATCAATTTATAGGCCACCACTAACAATAGATTTAAAGACATTCTATAAACACTAGTAAATTCTTAATCTTTCCTTTTATATCTAGATCTAGAACAACTAGCTTTCTGCACATCATCGCTAATCACAGTTCAACGTTATTTATTATAATACAATAAATCTACACAAAGTTGTAGTTGTAAGGTTCCTGCGATAACTTAGACAGAATAGCTAAACTTACATTAGATCATTAGCATTAGTCATTAACTATACTTAGGTATTCATGGTTTTGGTAAACAGTAATATTACCCCCTAAATATAATCACCCAGTTTCGATTTTCACATATGGTACAAATAACTTACAAACAAAATGGACTGTTTTTATGAAGAGATGTGAAAAAATCAGTGACACCTGTATCTTGCTCTAATTACAATTTAATCCTTATGTCGACCGTAGCATAAAACATTCAAAGATGATTGCCAGGATTCATCATTTTGGCATTGAACATGATGGAATAGGTGTCAAAAGTAATTTAAGAAATTTTATGAAACTAGTCAATTTTCACAGTAGAATATATTTTTCGGACAAAGTATGAGCTTCCGACATAGCCCACAGTGCCACACATAATTCCTAAGCCGAGACTAAATAGAGCCATATGTCCGAAGTAGAAGGCAGTTTGGAAGAGTCCATACATTCTGTTAAAATCATCCAAGTACCATTCGAATTAGATTTTTGTTAAAGTCAAGTATTTTTAACATGAGGTGCAAACTCAATCAAACTTGATATTGACTTACTTTGTCTTAAAGATGAAATAGTAGATAGAATATAAGTACACATAGCCGGATGTTGAAGCTGCAGCGAAAAACGATGTCCATTGCCATCGGTAGTCCTCCGCATTAAGCAGGAAATATGTGCACACAATAGTCACGCATACGGTAACCACCAATAAAATCAAGAAGACGAGCAGCATGAATCCATATACATAGTAAATCTTGTAAGCCCAGAAGGAAGTAAAGATGAAATACCTGTAAGGTGATACAAATTAGTAAATAATTAAAGCTACAACTTTAACTTACAACTATTACTTAAATCTAAGCGTTGCATTAATTTAACACTTCTGAACGATGCGCTTACATTTCGATGAATATAGATCCAAAGGGTAGAACCCCACCAAGAGATACAATAATTGCTGGCTCCATGTACCATTTCTTTTCAGGAATTGGCCGTGGAACAGCGTTCACTCGGCAAGGATAATCAGCCTGACCAGCCAAGTTCCTCCCCAATACTGTGCCCACCAGGGTCAATGGCAACACAACAAATAATACAATACACGCAACGGCCACCTAGTAAGCAGGGAAACGTTGTTGAAACATTGTGAAGAATGATTTATTTTGTTTCCAGCTGTCAACGCTTCTTAGATAAGCAGAGTATGTTTGAATAACTCACCATGCTGCCGAAAGGAATAGCACGGGATGCATGGTAGTATATGGCAATAAAGTTGATGAAGAATGAAGTTCCACATACGACAGCAGGTAACAAAGCTACAGAGCACACCATTTGACGGATCCAACGCTGCGTTAATTACATTTAGATTTCAATTAGTCAAATATATCAAAATAGAAGATAAAGGGACACGAACTAATAATTGCCATATTATTAATCCTACCTTCCCTCCCATCTGTGCATAAATACTGGCCCCAAAATATCCATTTATTGGGGATGTAGCCGCATATACGAAGATTGCAGTCGAGAGCAAGGACCCACGCTCAGTGTATAGTTCTCCCAAAATAGTGAATAATATCACGGCTACAGTTACCACCAGTAGTTGACATCCCGTTCCTAATAATGCTGAGAAAAATAGTGGTTTGGCAGCCGGGCGAAATACATCCCCATGAACTTGCTTCCATCCATATTCGTCACCCAAATCCCGATCCTAGTTTTTTAAACAGACGTTTCAAGTTAAGTAGGCTCAAAGTTATTAAGGTTTAAATATATTTATGTTCATGAATATTATCGCAGGTTGACGGTGTGTCCGCTGCAATAAAAATAAAGTTATGTTTTTATCAATGCAATGAAAAATACGTCCTAAGAATACCTCGTTGAATTGTAACAACTGTCACTTATTTACTCACATTTGAAGTCCATGGCGAGTCCAGAATGTTCCAACTCGAAACCTTGCAAAGCCTCCCCTAGCGTTTCATGGTAGTGCCCGATGGATTCTTTTGGCCCTTGACAGAATGGCAGCGAGAAATAACTATACGTTTCTTGCCTATTATGGTATGGACCAACCGTGTTCATCCACAGAACAACCTCCTCATTATCTTTGTACTGTCAAACGGTCAAAAGAAAATCCTGCGTAATCTTCAGTTTCTTACAAGGAAAAGACCAATGTCAACTTTTAGCACAAAAACTTACCATATGCGTGTGCTCATCGCAATGGAGCCGCCCCACAGAAATAAACAATAAGTAAACCAGAAAAAGGCGATGGGATCCCATCTTTGACTACTACAGGTTCCCACTGGAACCACAAATCACTACAAAACTAAGGTTGCTGACTCTCGGAACAGATCAGCACCAGGGCTTAACTACTCAAAAACAACCCTTTTAAAACGCTTTTAGCAGTTCTATCACTTATCAACTTAAATACATTTTCTCAGAATTTTCGAATCTTGTCCATCTACTTTTTAAACAAAAACAAATCGCATAAGCAGGAAACGATTCTCATTCTCTTCCAACAAAATATGGTTCAGCAGATATCACCGGCACGAACTATTCTGAAAAATAACAACAAAAGTGAAGCAATTAATTAAAATTAGCACAATTCACAAACAACATATTTACAATAGTAGAGTGGCAACAAGATGTCGGAAAGAAATGGAGGTACAACTGCACAAAACTATTTCAGCTTCCTGTCACCTTATTGCACATTTAATTTTACCCCATTCACTTATTCATTATTATAACCGTTCTCTGCACACAGACAACAGCAAATTAGTTTTATTCCCTTTTACACATATAAAACTCTACTTCCCAAAAAATTGCAATCTCTCTCCGTTTCACACATTTAACATCTAAATCCCAATTTCCCAGTGACGTGACTTTAAAACGAGATTAACTCTATCATCCAACTTTCATGTACATGTTTACCTGCACAATAACTAAAAAGACACTTTTTGACTGACATGTCCTAAATCCTTCCTTTACAATTACAACTTCATTTCATGTTACAACATTCGCAACTTTATATTTTTTTTTTGCTCTCTGCTCCATATCCTTCATTATTCATACCCAAAACCCAACTACACTCTCATTTATATCCATAAGAAAGTTAAATTCCGATAATGATCCATATTTACCTTACTATAGTATATTTCCACAGAAATTCGCCACACACCGACCTACCAAAATGCTGCTACTGGCAGATGTTTTTTTCTGTATCTCGCCAACTCGGTAAAAGTTCCTCGGTAAAATATCTATCCGCACGGCTGGTAATTTTGGTTTACCAAGTAAAACTCACTGTTTTTAGCCTCTCCTTACTCCTTGCTTATGTTATTTTACTTTACACACCTATCCGAAAATTCCCAATTAAAATCTAAACCGTAATTAAGTTACGTGGCTTTTAGTCCATCTCTGCAATAATTATTAACGCATTTCTGTGATGATATCTCATCTGCACCATTCACTCAAAATCCTTTTTTACAACATCCATCGGAATTCTGACGACGGTGCTAGTCGGTCAAGTCAGAAAAGTCAATCCAGCGGACTGTGCCTGGCCTGTTGTGCTGAGAAATGCTGCAAAATGCATAAGCGAAGTGGAAAAGAAGTGGACAGGACAGGCCATTTATAAAAGTACATTTTAGTACAGAGTGGCTGGCAGGATATGTCGGATATCGGAGGAAGAAAAGCATGGACAGGAATTGTGCAGCTGAACCGTGGAAAGGAATTGGCCTGCACTCGTGTAGAGTGCATTACACGTCAGCCAAGCTGTGATCGTGATGTAATAAGCGATGGGATATATCTGCATGAAATGCTCTCATCGGCAGCACAAGCACAGCAGCGCACTAAAACACATCAGCTTGAACAGCGCTGAACGCTGAACGCTGCTGGTAAAATGTCGTAGTCATGTCGCGTCAGCAGCGTCCACTTCCGGTTTGCTAGACAGCGTGAAGTTAGTGGATGACTAGGATGACACGGCGGTTGAAATTTCACCCGATAGGAAATCATGACATGATTTTTTTCTCTGTGGAAATGGCATAACTCCGGCGATATTGAGCTTATATAGGTAGTTTTTTTGTTACCTTTTAGCATAGGTAATATATTGATTATACATATCTGTAAAAGGGATTTTTATTAGGATGAATTGTTGGATATGGTAAATGATAATCTGCTTTATCTTTTAATACATATCGCATAAGACAAACTTGTCAAAAGATGCTCTGCTATAGTCTATAAGTTTATAATTTTCCTTTCGGCGAG
The DNA here is from genome assembly GCA_027744115.1 of Acrocyrtus sp. NNG-2020. NCBI lineage: Eukaryota > Metazoa > Arthropoda > Collembola > Entomobryomorpha > Entomobryidae > Acrocyrtus > Acrocyrtus sp. NNG-2020. The sequence goes on along the minus strand of JAHZND010000844.1, from coordinate 16,233 downwards.
TTGTTTCGCTTGAATCAAGCGGCTTGATGCAGCGGATAGATGTATTAATATTTTTATTACTGACTAGACTTAATAAATCTTATCAATATCATAATAATTATATACGCTTATCAGAAGCTTGGTAAGGGATCCGGTTAAACTTAAAAGAGCATCATTAATCTGAAGATGGGAACTGGCAGATTTCTTATTACATTGCGGAAAGAACACTTTTCTCAGTCCTCACTTTTATTCTTTTGTAAATATACATTACAATTAACGAGTCATTTGGAACACAGTGTGCTTGAAATTGAAACACAAAAGCGATCACAGATTGCAAAAATATTTTACAACAGCTATACCTATACTCTAATTATATCTGGCTGGCTCATTAAATTAGCTACCATTTATTGTAACTCGTGCTGTGACGCCTAAACAGTAATTAGAGTCAAGTTAGGTAATAAAAATTACGTTTGAACATACCGCACTTTCACTTAAACACAACTACTTAAGTAGTAATATGAATACCTACTAACTACTACACTTCGTTTCCCGTTTATATAGATTATTTTAGTTTTCACATTAGAGGCTTGATATCGACACGTGTATTCCTTCCTGGACATTGCCAAGTTGATAGTATCTTTAGTTTAGCTGGTTCACGAAAGTCTAAATTTTTCTGCTCGTGATCAGAGACGATTACTTCCTCATTCGAAGTAAGTCATTGCTTCCTCTTCAGCTTCAGTATGATTATGGTCAACGTGACATAGGCCACAGTCCTCACAAAGAAGTTCCAAGCATCCCAAGAGTTCTTGATAGTTCTCTTGCGCAGTTTCCAAAAAGAGGGTTTCTAAATCCTCATCAGTAAAGTCGTCAAAGGTATCAATTACATTGGTGAAAGTTGGTAGCAATTTCCACTGGGAATAGTGTAAAAAATTGCCTTGTGTAGGGTCGCTTTTAGATGAAGTTTGACTTGACGAATTCTCACTAGCATTGCCTGCAGGGCTCGTAGGTGTTGGTGCGCTGGTAGAGATAGATGCGTCCGCGTCCTCTTCCTTTGCAGCATCATCTTGACTTTCAGCATTACTGCTATTTTTTCTTCTGGTGCAATCAGAGCAATATACGTCAATCGGATCAAGAAAGCAACCAACATATTTCTGTTTGCAACAGGGACAAGATACCTGAATTTCCTGTGTTGGATAACAGTTACCACCTGAACGACAATCAGTCACGCCTTTAGCCTTCTTTCTCCCGTCCCCTTTCTCCGCATCACCGGTGCTATCATCAACGGACTCATTTTTACTTTTATTCGTTTCATCCCTGCTCTCTTTATTAGATTTCTTACTGTCAGAACTTTCCTTCTTCTTTGCTTCACTTTTCTTCCCATCATCTATTGTAGATTTATTACTTTCATTAGAACTTTCTCCATTCCCTGCTGATTTGCTTTCACCATTTTTCTTTTTCTCCGTAATTTCATTTTCTGCTCTTGTTTTTGTTGTGGAAACTTTGCGCGTGGCTGTTTTGTTAGCATCTTTACTCTCCTTTTCTTCTGCCTTTTGATTATCTCCTGGAGTTGGATTTGGCTGCGCCTCCTTTGAGACACCGCTACCTTGCTCGCTCTCATTATTCCCTGGTGGATCATTTCCACTCCCTTTCTTCGCATCACCGTTTTTTTCTTCGCTACTACCCCCATCGCTTTCTGATTCATTTTCTCGGCCACCGCCCTCCGAAGGTGCGGGAGGGAGCGGGCCGACGTCATCATCATCATTCACGGCAAGAGAAAGTGCATAAATTAGCCAAATGACTATTGTCAGCATCACCAGCGGCAGCTCGTTAAAGAGTGATGAGCAAAGATCTACGTTGTCCTCAATTTCATCGTCGTCTTCTTCCAAGTTTAATTCAACTTCATGATCATCATCTTTCACACCGCAGTACTATAAGCATAATTTAGCCTATCTAAACTTCGAACTGTGAATTTAATTTTACATGCAATTTGCAAAACTATCATGAACTACAAAATAGTCAGTAACTATAGTCTCAACATACCCCATATTTCATATTCTTTATCCATATTAGCATATCATCATCGTCACAGTCACCCGATTTCAGACATACTGACCAATATTGAACTTTATCCCACAATGACGCCAGCCACAGCTCGAGCATTCCATAAACCCCTAATCCAAATCCCGCAGATTCCCAATTTGATTCTCGTTCCACCAACAAACGCCCTCTAAGCTTCGTCCATAGACGGTTAGCCAAATTTTTAATAATTGAGCTGAGCAGAATTGCAGGACGTGACACACCTAAGATTAAAGTTATATATTTCATCAGTTTCTCTCCTCTACAAATCCTGTCAGAGCCACAAGACTTCCAGCTTCTGTGAATTTCAGTGAGGTGGTACGCTAGACCAAGGGCAATATCTGCGGATGCTTGAGCCAAAGCAGGACTCATTGCAGCCAGTGCTCCCAAATCAGCTTTTTTATTTCCACTAACATCTCCATCTCCCGAATTGTCATTTTTGGGAGTACCATTATCACCACTTTTTCCATCATTGGATGTGCCGTTGTTTGAATCGCCGGACATTTGGCTTGTATAAACCAATACGGTCTCTATTTATTTTTGAAAGAAATACCCACGCAAAATGACCATATAAAAATACAACTTGTTTAGTTTGGCCATTTAGCAGTCTGCTTTCTCCGAATGTTCTACAGTCCATTTTATCAAAATGAAATAAAATTGCTTTAAAAAATAATTTTTAATAAATAATTTAGATCTGCCCAATAGTCATAGCATCTATCAACGTAGCCGTCAGCCGTCGTGTCTCTTTCACGCATTCCACACTCCACATGACTTTGTTTTCCTCACACCAGCTTTCTCCGCTTCTTCCACTCGTTCATCCATTTCCAAGAGAGGTGTCGTGAATCCGACTGTTTTCACAGAACCAAAGGAAAACAGTTTTACTTTCCTGCTCAGTTTTTCCCTGGCAGAATTGCCAATAAACCACATTCTACTGCCAGATACTATGCCATGCCCACACATGTAAAATAAATAGCATTTAGATAGGAGTATCCAACTCAACGCTGCAGATAAGATGATGATGATGACGGGAAAAGGGGGCTGGAGCTCATGCTCAGACAACGTGTATTACAGCAGCAGTACAGGAATCCCAAAAATACAAGGCGGAAAGCAGGAGCAAACCAGTTGTAGATTTTTCAAAAAGAAAACTCGGACATTATACCCATCCTGAATGAAGGGAAAGGATAAGCAAATGCGAAAAAAAGAGTCCGCTCTACCCAGACACGGAACGGAATGTACGGGTTAGTTTGGGCTATATAGCTGGAAACAGGGTAAAAAAATATTGCACGCTCTAGTCCATTAACTGTCCACCATCTCCATCCACATTATAACTCCTCTGCGGAGTTAAAGAGAAGAGAGGGAGGTTGGATTGTTGGATGTTGGAATAAGTTTGGAAGCAGAACCAGTATTTGTGTTGTAAAACGGCGAGTCAAGCAAAAAATTTTTTTTTCGAATATGCGAGCACCAGAACATTTTACACCTAGTTTTTCCGTGTATGCCAAAAAAATCCACATCCTCCTCACATACTTACATTACACACGATACTATGTATTTTATTTAGAAAAAAAGTACATTTTCAGCAAATGCTACACAAGAAGAGTATCATGAAGATGAGAAGGACTAGGAGCGTGAAGTACTATTGTGTATTCTCATAGCATCAGCACCACCATGTACGTAATTCCGTTTATGTGAAGAGCTCAGAAATGCTCGAGCTGAATAAAAAAAATGTATAAAACTCGTCTCGTCTTCACTCTCACAAAAAACGGATATAATATATGGATGATGTAGTGCGACTCAAGCAGTCATTCTCATTCTTGATGGTGATGTGGTGAATATGAGAAAGTGTTCTCAGTGAGCGACATAACCAGGTCTACTCTCTCGTAGTAATTTCTTGCACACTAAAAAAGTAGTGAACTTGCTGGCTGCTACTCCTATTACTAAATACTCTAGTGCACATTGCATATTCCTCTTTTGCTCTGGGTACACGGATACCCCGCTGAAAATAATAGAAAAGTAAAAAAAATCATCCTGATCATCATATTATATCAACAGTACATATTTATTCCGTTCGTAAAAAGAAGTAAAGTCTATACATATTCGATTGTATCGGCTTGCTGCTGGTGCTGGTGTTCGTGGTGGTGTAAGTGTGTGAGTGAGTGTGGAGTACTACAGCACAGCCTTCCTTTTTTTCGCTAGTCTTATTGAGAAAATAATATTGCAGGGAAAAGGAGTTAAAGGGAGACACGGGAAAAGAGTAGGGAAGTTTGAGGAGAGCAAACATTTTTTTCCACGGTAAAAAAACATTATTTATTATTTTTTTTGAAGTGAAGTCCCAGCAGTGTCTTCTGTATCCTCAAGATTGAACTCTTGAAACAATTGTGATCTTCTTGGGAGTGAATGAGTGAGTGATGTGTGATATATGTGATGTGCTAAAGTACACATATTTATGATTCAAATGTGTAGAAAGTACTTGAGGGGCAGGAGGATCATCACTAGCGCGAAGGAGGGCAAGGATTGCTTTGGTTTTCATGTGATGATGCTGGACCCTCAAAAATAGTTACTGTAAAAATTATGGAACATTCCTAGCACAAGGGCCCCACTAGTTTGGGTAAGTGTCTTGGTGCAAAAAAAAATCGGTAGCGAGCTAGAGCTCTGGATCCCGCTATGAAAATGGAAACGGATCCTTTGCGGAAATCAACTTGCCGCAATTGGATCTCTCCTTTTCCTGCGGTGTGCTCTTGTGAGGTTTCATAGTTAGTTAGTAGAGGAACTGCTCTGTGCACAAAGTTTCCATATTATCTGTTTTACCGCGGAACCTGCCGCAAGGAAAAAAGTGCCTGACAGTAAATAAAATGAGAATGAAACATTTTTTTTATCTCGTAGTTTTATTTACCTCTTTTGTCTCTCGACATCGTGATTACGGGCATGAGCAAAGGTCTCATGCTCCAAGCTCTAACTACCGATTTGCCAAGTCATGCTAAACTCTCTGGGCCCTTTTGCTAGGAAAATGCCAAAAATTATGTAGCAAGCCACACAACACGTAAACTCCTACGCAAGTCACAAGTCTAGTTAGTTAGTAGAGGAACTGCTCTGTGCACAAAGTTTCCATATTATCTGTTTTACCGCGGAACCTGCCGCAAGGAAAAAAAAGTGCCTGACAGTAAATAAAATGAGAATGAAACATTTTTTTTATCTCGTAGTTTTATTTACCTCTTTTGTCTCTCGACATCGTGATTACGAGCATGAGCGAAAAGGTCTCATGCTCCAAGCTCTATAACTACCGATTTGCCAAGTCATGCTAAACTCGCTGGGCCCTTTTGCTAGGAAAATGCCAAAAATTATGTAGCAAGCCACACAACACGTAAACTCCTACGCAAGTCACAAGTCACGAGCAGCAGCGGCGGAAATACATATTTTTTCTGTACTTGGAGAGAAAGTCATTTTTGTTAAGGAAAATAGCTCAATTAGTAATGGTTAAAAGTTTCACTATTATAAAGAAGCAACTCAGTTTCGCCGCTAGTAGTAGGCGTTGGCGGAAGCAGAATTGTTTTTAAAAAAGGAAGCAAGACCAACTTAAAATATCGGTGCAGTCAACGATCCGATGCAAAAGTTCTAACTGAAAAGACTGAAACAGGAAAAAAAATCTATATTTTTTGTGCTTTTTCGTGCGTCTGTGCGTGTATAAGTATATCAGTGCAACAAAATATTTCATTCAAAAAATATTTTGTGCCGTAGTTACAAAAGGAATATATTAGGAAAATGTGTCAAGGAACTAGCCGCTATGCAATACGCTAATTAATGGATGAAGACATTTCTCTGACTGAAAACCAACTGGTGCATTATTCTCCTTAGAAGCGAAGAAAAATATATATCTCCCTTTTGCTCTACAAAACAATATCAACGAAGAAAAAATTTCTAAAAAAAATATTTTTTAAATGAATAAATTGATTTGCATAGTGAACGGAATCTCTGAAAAATATGTAAATTCACAATTTGTTGCTCTCCATGTCTTTCCTTCAAATAAGTAAAAATTATCAGTTTATTATGATCAGTATCAGTTCGTAATCGAAAACAACGACAACACTCACAGTTCGCTGGGTAGACAAGTGATAACTGCCTACAATTTATAGTTTAAAGTTCGAGATAAACGAGTCTTTTTAGCCATCTCGTTCGTGAAGTAGGAAACTTAAGTAAATTTTCCTCCGTTGCCTCTTGTTCGTCGTCATCTTTTTGGAAAGTCTTTTTTATCTTGTCGATTAAATAAAAAGACGGGAAAATGAGCAGCAGTGCAAATAACCAGAAGCTTTCCACTACGGAACGCGTCATTAAAAGTAAGTTTGATTTACAATGCCACTCTTATCACTTATCAATTTTTTTTTTACTTTTCCGCATATGTTTATTCCCGTGTATCAGCCAAGTACAGATTGTTATCAGACTACGGCCTAATTGCATATGGGACAAAATGTTTGTAAATGTGGTGATTCAGAAATGAGCTATTTACTTTCCGGTTTTCCATAGGTTTGGATGAGAATTGCGCAAAAAAATTCCTTTTTTATTGAAAGTGCCAAAAGTATATATACAATTGGCTTTCAGAGCTCTGCGCTGAGACTGACACTGACAGCGTTTGTAGCACTGCAATTTACAATGGATGTTTCCCCCTTCTCATGAATTTTAAGTATTATTATTGTTATTAGGAAAACGTGAGTACTGTAGGGAATTAGGTAAATAGGTGTATATTTATGAGAGAGGTTGACATTTATTTCTGAGCATAATGGGTAATTATATAACTTCTCATGAATTTTAAGTATTATTATTGTTATTAGGAAAACGTGAGTACTGTAGGGAATTAGGTAAATAGGTGTATATTTATGAGAGAGGTTGACATTTATTTCTGAGCATAATCGGTAATTATATAACTATCTCTGGTGTGTATTCCGCCTATAAAAAGTGTGAGAGCTGGAGTAGTAGCAAGCGCTGTAAACATAGATAAGTATAGTGACAGTTATTATGTCATGTTTCATGACTCTCCTCCCTTGACTAGTGCAGATTGTAGATATGGCTGCAAAAAACAGTCCAAAGGAGAAAAATCAGTAAGTCTCTTTCATCCACGTAGAATCATTTTTTTTAAATTGTGAGCTACATAACATTAAATTTTCTAAGCAAGATGAGCCACATGTACACACATAAAATAGTAGCAGAAAACGACAGCAGTGGAGATAACACTTTTGTGTTGGGAAAATCTCTCTAATGATTAATTTTTCTCGGGATTTTTTTACTTATCTTTATTATTATGGGACCACTAGTATAAATACCAGTGAGATTAGCAGAGCTACACCCATTTCCACCTGCCAATTGATGTTTGGTAATAAAAGAGCTGACAAACCACCTGACCATGTAGTTTTCTGTGTTCATGAGATCCATATAATGGAACCACGGGGAAAAAAGGCGTATCAGAAAACATTGTTATTCTTCAAGTTAATTACAAGGGTATATTTCCCCATACAAAAAAATAATTTTTTTCCCTTTCTCTCCCTAAAGTATTTTTCCCCTTTATTCCCTTCCAATTACAAATTGTGCTTTCCACAAAGTAAAACAATGCATTAAGTACAAAAAATCCATTTTTCTTTTATTTTTTTGGGCAAATCCATCCATGATTTTTATATTAGTGGCAGTCTTTTGCACGAAACATGGCTTTTTTCTTACTCTTATCAACTCATTTTTTCATATTTCGGGGAAGCCAGTAAAAAAAATTTTTTTCTATAGTTTTTATTTTCGGTGTGCACACACGTTCAGTTTTACCTGCTTTCCCTTTTTTACTTCTTGTCCTGCCATGTTGTGATTTTTACTTGGTAGGCTTATGTATAGCTGGATTTGTGTTCAATTGAGAATGCTCCTATTTTCTATTTTTTATGGTGTCTCTGTGTCGGTGGTATGGCGGTAGTAGCGGTGTGGTGGCGGTGGAACGGATTTGAAGTTGAGTTGAAGGAGAGTTTTCATACATGAATACTAAAAGGAAAGATTATTTCGGGCGCTTGTTTCACTCTCTCTGTATATGTAGAGCTTGCGTGTGTGTAGATGTGGAAGGGAAAGTCATATCGGAAGATGAATGAGAATATGCGTGTGTGTGTTTGTTGTGTTTGCAAACAGAGCGGGTCTCTATTATTACATTACCTAACAAACTCTATTATCAGATCGGATGCATAGAACTTGCTACTTTTTAACATTGCCGGTGTAGGTATGCATATGATATTGCATTAAGAAGTTTTTTTTTAGTTCCTGTCCCATAAAAACGGGGCATACCTCTTCACCACCTCACCTCCTACTCCTTTCCCGTTTTTTGCTCATCTGAGCGATAAACACGAGAGCAAACTTAGTTTTTGGTTGATTCCTTTGTTCCTCTATACAAGGAGTATCCGTTTCCATGCACCTTTGCCCAACTCCGTTTTTTAAAAAGGTTCCAACCATTTAATCAAACTCGGAGCACGGAGTAGTTAAGACGGAATGTATCAACATTTCAGCATAAAAAAGCAAAAGCAGTCATAAAACTGAAACTAAATGCATGGCCCACTCCTCCTTTCATGAAGACATGCTATAGGAATGAGCAAAGAAAAAAATTGTGTGCATTCCATTTTTACAAATTCGATTTTTTACGGTGAAACGGTGAAAGAAAACTTGAATTAGTGTAACTTCTCGTAAATGGTAAAATGCTATGCATTATTCAATTATATACACGAGGGAAGAGAGTGTTCATGGGCAAGATGGGAAATATAAATATAGTATTATTTTAAAATTTGAAATTTGCATGCAATTCACCGTAGCGTTGTGACTGTGAGACTGCGTTCATCCATCATGATCAGAACACGGCGAAGGAAAAAATATTTTTTTAAAAGTCGGAGAGAGAAGGAGGCAGGCAGGTTCTCTCCCAGGTTATTGAAGGTTGGCTTTGTAGGAGTTGTTAAAACTTTGCGTACATTTGTACTTGAGCCTGTGTATTCGAATCCAGTCATGTGAGAGTTTCGTCGAGATGATGGTGACGATCCTATGAAAAATGTATGGGCTCTTGTATTGCCGCAGCTATAGCTGCATACTTAGTGCGACCCTGTCCAAGCCGGTGCTTGTCGCTTTTGTTGTTGGTGGTGTTTGTTGAGTGACCACATTCTTGTAAATTACTGTTTTAGAGGATGGATGCCCATATCATCCAAATAGACTCTACTTTGACTTTTTTTCTCAGGTGGAGACAAGCATGGGTGGAAATTGCCTTTAGAATGAGATCGCAACAATTTTATTTTTGGTGCCGTCTGTTTCTCTATTATTTATTCAGGCAGAAATAGCTCATCTTGGGCAATAATTTGAAGTTGTTGTATGCGTATAACTCCTTGTTAGAAAATATCTTGTAAATGCTCTGCATAAATTCTTATTGACAACCTATAAAAAACTGCATCAAGCAGGTTTCGGACAGTACTTACAATAACTTAAGAAAGTCTCCATTATTTAGGAGTGATACATGAAAAAAATCATTGCCAAAGAAAACGACTTGAGAAAAGGAGCGAGGGAATAGGTGAGTGAGTGAGCAGTAAAGTTAATGCTGACAAGCTGCAGAAGGGAAGAAGCTAGTATAAACTGCATCACCGCATTTTTATTATTTAAACAATGACTTGCGTTGCCAACTAAAAGGCGCTTTTTATTGTGATGCAATGCAGCAAAAAGCAAAAAGGAATGATATTTTTATCACTCATTCCTTTTCTATTTCAATTCAGCAACTTTTTTATGACAACTCTACGAAAACGGTTACTTTGCTGGTTATTCGTTGTGTAGATAGAAAAGGCAGATATTTTTCTCTCTGCTTTATTTGGTTGGAGGCAACAAAGAGCATGTCATGTTTTTGCACAATCTCGTTACCACAATTGACTCCAACTTAATTCTGCCACAATAACTATAACTATCCTGACTTTGAGGGTAGTCGGGTGTAGTGTTCATCTCCATTATGGTAATTATATCCTTTTAATGTCACTCATTAGTCTGCTGTAGTATTTGAGAGTAGTGAGCAGCGAGTACAAATACATTTACTTCTCCGTTTCCACTTAGTCTCCCTCATTAATGCTAACAGCGCGGAGTGTATTATTTTTTGAGTTGTTCAAACAAAAGAATTTAATCTCAGCGATTAGAAGTATTATGTACCATACCCATTACAACAATGATTTGGTAAGTGCCACTCTCCGCCTTCAAGACCGTATTTAAAACGCTCGTTTTACTGCGACCTTCTCTCTGAATTTTTTTTGTTAAAAAGAGTTTGAGAAAGCGGAGCATCTTTAATTAATTAGCATTTCAGTATTTTTTACGCTCCACTATAGGCAAGGCAAAGCGGAGACATGCAGTCTTGTTATCATCTTATTTTTTGGGACTATTGTGGTTGAGAGATAACAAGACATTGTTCCGCGCTCCTCAGCTCACTTTCAAAAAGCTGATATGGAGGCAAAGCCACATTTTTACGACTAGTGGAAACAGCTAGTGGAGAATAATCTTGTTTGAAGAGGAAAATGCATAGGTAGCTAGAGGCTATCCATTACTCTAGCTCTACTTTAATTTTTTCTTCTGCGAGATTTTGTTTAACAAGAATAGGGACGTACACGTACTCCGGCTTGGAAAGAACGCAACGGCAAGAACTAACTAATAATTTTCTTATCCCAATTCCCTTCGTGTCCTGATCGCGCACATAAAGTACCTACCTAAATATGCAGCGAGAGATACACGTACGTGAAGAACTAAAGGTTAGAAGCCCATTCTCTTTCCCATTCTGGGAGAGAAAGAAAAAAAATCCATTTTATGCTAATCTGTCCCTTAGAGAGTTACAGAGAGAAGTAAATTATAGCTTCTAGCTTCTCTCGGGATATCAACATGGCATCATCATGAAAAAACGTATAATTTGGGTTTTAGTAGTAGTTTCCTACAACGGGAAATTTTTATAGGGAGTGATGAAGCAAGTTTTTTTTCGCTCCGAATTCCAACGTTTGGTTCGGGTAATAAGATTACGTTCTGGTTGGTTAGTGTAGATCACAAGCACACACCACGGCATACTTTTCCACTCAGGTTCTGTTACTGACAATCAAATGGACTTCCGTCTCAACTCTTTCCCTTCTCTTTTTTCAATTGAATTTTTTTTCGCGAAAAAGATGTCGAGGTATTCTCTGTTTACGTGGGCGAGGGTGCACTAATGCAACTTGTCCCAGGTTTCTCTAATCAGTGTTGTAAAAAAATGTATGAAAAAAGTACCTACCTACATAAGTGCTAGTATAGGTCCTAAATGACAGCGCAGCGCTTTTTTCAGCTTCTGCTTGCTTTAGGTCACATTCAAGGAAAAAAATGGAAAACCGTAATAGCCTACTGGTGGCGGTGATCGATGCAGTTTTTAGTTGTTATGAAATGACTATGACAGAGCTTAATATGAGAATTGATTTCTTGGCTGGGAGTGAGCTCATTTGATTTGTAAATGGAGGGGAGCAGTAATAAGGGTCGCATAATCTTATTTTTTGGCATCACCCCTCCAAATAGGAGATGTTAGGCGTGTAATGAGTTTGTTGACTTCAAATATGGACATGGCTAGAAGTTGCTATATCATCTTCGCTCTCCTTCTCCTCAGTTTCTCACCATTCAGGCCATTCATGGGCATCCCTGTCATTAGCTGTTTGCAGAAGGTGTATTGTAACGAGATGTCTCTTTCCTGGCTGACAGGACAGTTAATGACTCAGAATATAACAAGTATATTTAACAGCTCTAGTGTACTTTTCCATACGAGAACAACTTGCCTTTTAGTTTAATTCATCAGCAGGTTTTTATTTGATCACTGAATGTACACTGAATTTACTTTATTAGCCATTCAAAACATTTGTTTTGTTGTTAATTTACTTTTACTCAGCCCTAAAGTAAATATACTGGGCCACATTGAGAAAAAAATGTATCCCAATTCCTTTAATGGAATTTGAGAGTTTCCACTTCACATTTCATTCAGCTACACTTTTCAGAGAAAAAATTTTTCTCCAACTTTTTTACGAGCAAAGGAGATGAGAAAAAAATCCCATTTTTATCCGTTTGCCTTCAAACCGTCACGAGAGAAAGAAGTGGGTGGAAGTTTTTTAGTCAGCATGTACCAGTCCTTAATTCATAAGGATATATTATGAAGTCATATATGTATTAATGTCAACATAATCAAAAACTTCTCCCAAGCATAAATATCTTTTAACAATACCGAGCTGTGCAAAGTTATATATGCTTCCCCAACAATAAAACTTATATTATGAAGTCATATATGTATTAATGTCAACATAATCAAAAACTTCTCCCAAGCATAAATATCTTTTAACAATACCGAGCTGTGCAAAGTTATATATCCTTCCCCAACAATAAAACTTAGCAGACACTGTATATACTTTTTTAAAAACTCTTTCCCCCTGCAACAAAAGTGAGTAGGTAAAAGGCACTTAAAACATAAAAAGGAAGAAAACCCTGAAAAATAAAAAAAAATCGACTTGGAGCAAAGAATTTACTATAAAAAGGACGACGTAAGTGGAGACGCGAAGTTTATTTTTTGGCTCCGGTTTTTCACGCTTTTTAAAAATTGGTATNAAGGCACTTAAAACATAAAAAGGAAGAAAACCCTGAAAAATAAAAAAAAATCGACTTGGAGCAAAGAATTTACTATAAAAAGGACGACGTAAGTGGAGACGCGAAGTTTATTTTTTGGCTCCGGTTTTTCACGCTTTTTAAAAATTGGTATGTCAATGAAGGAAGGATAAAGAGGATGTCTTGAAGGCAGGAACGTGAAATGCGGGGTCTCCAACAAAAAATGTTTTCTTGCGTATAGTTGACTGTACTCTATTCTATTGAAAGCTTCTGGGAAGCAGAAAATGGAAAACTTTTTTCCTTTTTTTTCGTATGTTTTGTTTATTTTTAAATGACTTTCCACTTCCATAGATCCCATAAGGGCAAAGGGTTAGAAAAAGGAAGAAATGGCTTTGTATCATCGTCTTCCTCGTTTGCTTCTTAGGAAGAAAATTGTGTAAAAAGAGAGAGATCCACGGATCCATTAAGAAAGAAATAAAATCAAGCATTCCTACTTTTCCTTCCACTCCCATCTTACCTAATCCATAGATCTCCTCCTATTCTTCCGTATTTTGTCATCAGCTATCAGATCATCAAGCTTATTTTCGTGTATTTTTCTGTTGACAAAGCAAGGCAGAAGGGTAAAAATGGAAGTAAAGTCGGTCGTGCAGGATGAGAAGTTAGTTTAGCGGAATGTACCCTCTATAACTTTTTTTATTATATAACTGAAAATTGGTTATCTCTGTATACCACACACACGTATATACGCCACTCGTATCTACAAAAATGGAAAAATGTGTTTTCATCTTCCTCTTCAACAGATCCAATCTTTCCACTTTCATAATGTAATATGCTCCACGAACATAAGTGAATGTATGTCTTTTTTGAGACGTTTCCTTCCCTCGATCTGTATCTCTGACATTTTTCGTCTCCTGAATTAAAAATAAGTAGGATCAGTTAAGGACTAAAAAAGTAAAAAAGGTGGTGTTATAGTACACGGATAGTGGATAGCTCAGGTGGAAGTAAATGCAGAAGGATTACACAGGCACACTGGCTTTTGTCCTACCTCCCTTTTTCTGTCATCTTTAGCTGCTGGCGCTCAGGCAAAATTGAAAGGAAAAATGGTACTGTCATTCATCCTTTCAGCCATAATAGTAATTTTTTGTGCAGTTTTCAAATAACATTCCCTCCTTGTTTGCACTCATCGACGTGACATGACATAATCACCGTCCCAGAAGAATCTTTTTCTTTTTTGTAAGAAAACGATGTTTTATGTCCCATGACCAGATCGTTAGGGTTGAGGGAACATAAATACAAAAATGTGGGAATGCCTAGCAATCCGAAATGGACAAGTGGACAAAAAGCATGATATCATGTTTACCATAGATAAGGGGGCGTGCTTACTGCCTCACTACCTTTTATTTAAAAAACCGTCACATAAACATCCTTTCCTGTGATAATCTGCATATTCCAGAAAGAAGAAGGAGAAGTGCTATCAGCATTTTCTCCAGTGCTGTCTCCAAGTGCTTTCCCCGATCCTTCTTTTCCACTTATGGCTGCAAAATAATTGTTAAGGATTCTTGTGCCATTGTGGCTGCTGATACTTTCTCGGGTTGAAAAGTAATGCGGATTTCAGCATTCACGATGCTTCCACAGATGGGAATCTTGGAGGATAAAACATGTGCTATTTTGTATGTCCTTTTTTCATTGTCCAATCAGATTTCTAGTCCTGATTCCCAATCAAATACATATTAGGAGAAATAGGATTTTCTTCTTTTCCCGCATTTCCTCGTTCAAGTATGCAGTGCGCTTCTGTGCCATCCATTTTCATTTATTTGAATCCGTCCTCGAAAGCATTACCGTCGCCACTAATATTCTTTTCCGAGGAAAGGAGAAGAAGCGAAGAAAAGAGCCCTATGGAAAGAAGTTTAGAGGATATTTTTCAGCAAAAATTGAGCTGATGAAAAAATCGCACGACTTGCACTATCAGTTATGATATCATATCAGTACTATTAGGACTCCTCATTATTGCCAATACTTCTTAGCAGTACGGAAAAATATGGATCAATTTGGTAGTCTGAGTACGAAGTTGGTCGGATAGATAAGGGGATATTACATGAGCACATTTTTTTATCCCTTATACTAACGGGAAAGTGTACAATGCAAAAAAAGTAAAAGGAATTCTCTCTTTTTTTATTTTGACTCCTCCAAAAAAGGAATATCTATTCCCAGTTGTACTCCTCTTCTTTTGAAGCTGTTTTGTGTGTCTGTGAGTGAGATAGATGCTAGGATGGGCGTAATGCACTTATACGTACTCGATCCATGCAAGAGTCGCAATCGGAACACTATCCATTAAATATAATTCTGTGTGCCGTACTGATCGGAGGAGAGAAGAGAAGAGACAGAGAAAGGAGGGAATAAAGTGTATAAGTGATACGGATCTCATTTTGCAAAGATGAACTTCAAGAAGAAGAAATGCCTTTTTCAACCGACTGACTCCATTTTTTACATTTTGCATTGGATTGCAATGCATTTGGAAAAGTTCAACTACACACTCGAAAGTGTTTCTGAGACTGTATCTGTGTAGCTTTTTTGAGGCTTAAAAGCAACTCTTCTCTCTTCTTCCTCCTTCTTCCTTTTCCCAGTTCCTTCTTTTATTCTTGACTTTTTCTACTATTGAGTCGTTGTCTCGGGTGGCCGGGAGAAGAGGATATATTTTCCTGTAAGATGGGTCTATATACACTCACTTTTTTTGTTGGATGGAAGCAGAGGAAAAGATGAAAAGAAACAATTTTTACGCATTGCGGTGGCTGTTGGGCTGGTTCATATCGTCGTCCTCTCGTGTGGCTGGTGTTTTTAATGGGGTGTTGGTATTTCATTCTCTCTCTCCCTCTGTCTACAATTTTCTAATGTGCCATATCGCACATCGCACCACCATCATCATCCTCTGCTATTTTTTCTCCCTCGCCTTTTGCATACACAATCCAGTTAAAGTAGGTACATTCCGCCCGTTCCCTGACTCTGACTCTGACTATATCGCATCTTCCCATCTTTTCTTCTTTTATAAGAGATGGAAAGAAAGGGGAAGTGCAAAATAAATTGGATCCGAGAAGAGAGAGTAAAAGAGTGAGACATACAGAAAAGAAGAAAAAAATACTACACAACAAGTCAAGGGAAGTCACAAGTGGCATTATATATACCACCAAGTCGTTTTCATGGCGTGGCGTGGCACATCCGATCCTGTCTTTGTTGATTTTTGCTTTTCTTGTCCGTTGTTCCACTAAAAAAAGTTTTGTGGATGTGCTCCATTCACAGGATGATACAATCCTCATTAGCAATTCTATACCTATTATTTTTTCTGTATAAAAATGGCATTATAGTTCTTCGTCTTGTTCGTATTGTACGGGAAGATAGGCACGTTCGAGATATGTGTACATTTTTTTGGGAGTTGGTATCCCCTCTCAGGACTTTGGCATCAGTATCTAGAGCATGTAAAAGTGAGCAAAAACTACTTGCTCAAGTGCAGCCGAAAAGTTAGTTGTGTAAAGAAGGGGGAGATGATAGGATGAAAAGGAGTAAATAGAA
>JAHZND010000843.1:0-11085 GCA_027744115.1 Acrocyrtus sp. NNG-2020 | reverse complement strand
GTATGGTGTGTACACATTATCGCTGCGTGACTTTTAAGGCGAAGGACAAGGAAAGGGAAAAACTAATTTTCATTCAGAGCAAGTCCCCTCTTTTGAAATAGTAGATAACAGAAAGTGCGCGAGAGAGTTAGTGCTTTGTTGCCCCACAGTTTCAGAAGAGAAACTGATGGACCATGAGAGCCAACATGTTTCTTTGTTGTCACGAGTCATTTTATATAGATGACGTGTACCTGAAAGTAGAAGAAGTAGTTGTGGGGCTGCTGCTGCTCACAGCTATGGAGCTTTTGCGAGTTGTCATCATCATCATGGTCACGCTGGTGCTTTCCTCATTGATCATGGCAATTTGTGTTTGTGCGGGTGGCGTAGAGTTCCCACTCCCACCTCCTTTCACATTTTCACTTGTAATAGCAGTTGACGGCTGCTGCTTCTCCGATGAAGGAGAAATAAGAGAGTCGTCTTGTCCACTTTCCCCTGAAATATTACTAAGATTGCTGGCCGCACTCGAGCTGGAGCTGATAATGCTTGCGGTTGTGCTCACACTTTCGCTGTGACATGACTGCTGGAGAAATGAGCTCCGATTGCTATTCACTACTTCGCCCGCTGATGGGAACAGAGCTTGAGGAGAAAGTGACGTTGGTGCAAATCGACTCAGAAGGAAGCGAGCTGCTCTCTCAGCCACAAGTCTGTTTCGCTTCGCCTGCTCCACTAAATTCGCGGATTTTGATGAGACCGGACAGGAAATGCCTGATGATGGAGAGCTTGGCGAGGTTGGCTCTTCTTTACCAGCTTTCATTTCTTCCACACTCATTTCCTCTTTGGATGAGGATGTCATCTGCCCATTCTTAGGATGAGGATGATTATCCACCTCGTTACCAGAAACATTATTATTACTCCGTGTCTCACCCTGGCTGCTGCTTGTAGCTGCTGGAACAGTGCCATTTTCTGTGGGGGCAGCTGTTGCCGGTGGGAGTTGTTCGGACGGAGAGTTATCGTTGCTGTTGTTATTGTTTCCAGAGCGGGGAACTGCCACGACCACACCAATTGGCGGGAAATTTGCTGCTAGTGGTAATGGGGAAACTGATGACGTACTGTTATTACTTGAGGTAGGAGGACAAATCAAGTGGAGCTGTCCTCTCGCATGAAGGTTTGCCAGCACTTGACCCATCTCTGTTTCCAGTAGGGCTACGAGTACCTCGTAGGCGTCGGTCATTTTGTCACTGCAAAAATAAGAGAAAAAAATGCCTGTTATTTTTTTGGGCCAACCGTAAATTACAAATTATTGCTCCCACCACATTCTAATGGCACTGTGTGCCCAATTACGCTCCAAATTTTAATGCGTTGCAGAACCAGAGCTTAATAAACTATTAAAAGGGCTCTAAGGAGCTTCACCAATCCACTGCAGTGCTTGTCTCATAAATCTAAATGATAGAAATTCCATGAAAAAAATTTTTTGGAACAGGTTTCCTTTCCATTTATCAATCTACTGCAGTGCTTGTCTCATAAATCTAAATGATAGAAATTCCATGAAAAAAATTTTTTGGAACAGGTTTCCTTTCCATTTAATTTTTCTACTCATTCGTTACAATAAACGTCCAGAACTTGCCGCCTTTTTCTCGAAAGAAGCTTTTCCCAATGTAAGGAAAAGCAATACACTGCAGGAAAAAAATTTCTTCGTTACTTAATTATCACTGCTCCGCTCCCATCTCATTACCACTTTTTCCCAGTGCTTCAGCAGCATCTACACATTTCCTCCAATTTTGGCATTCTTCCGGTGAAAACCACCTGCGCTTTTTTGCTTTCCATCCTATATTAATGCCAAGAAGGATAAGTGATTGTCCACCCGGTAATAAAAAAATGTCAAGTCAGGCTTCCCTCCCATTCTTACTGAAGTGCCCCATATTGTCCAAACTAAACGCAGTGCGCATTACTCCACTCTCTCTGTAGCTGTATTGCAATTTTTTTGGAGAAGTTACTCAACTGGCAACTGCTCACTGTAGAGTCTAGGTAGAGTGGCATGTCCCGGCCCTACAATTCCTCAGGAATGCTATAAATGTCGGGAAGCCGCCCAAGTTACAATTTTACAATAGCTTCCATTCAGCTATTAGTAGTATGCCAGTGCCGAGTTTCGAGATGTATTAGTACCGTGAGGGCGAAGAGCGCATTTTTCTAATTCGCCACTCCGTTTGGCATATGGGCATATGAAGAAGAGCGGATCACATCCACATCACACAATATCCCATCACTTTCTGCATGCCACCAAACAACTCAACCGTTCCGTAAACTACGAGGGACGGCGATCATGATCTGATCACGGAAGCGAGTATGGCCTGACCTGAAACGTTATTAATGACTTGCTAGGACACCGTCGGCCAAGGGCCATTAATCAATTTTAATGGACTTTTTTTCTGTGGTTATGGTGGTGGAGGTGATCCTACAGAAAAGCTGCTTTGTTTTCGCGGAACCAAAAGAACTGGCTGAGCATTGCACAATGATGAAACGACACTGATGATTTGCTACCACCGGTCTGAGGACACGGAAAGAACGAAACAATCCAAAAGTAAATTTATAGTTTGGTATATTAAAGTAGTTCGCACAGGATGAGGAGCCTTGTTATGAAATAAAATTTATTTGGGGAATGGGAAAAAAGGAGCAGATTATCAAGCTGTTCCTGGAGAAATAGAAAGGGCGACGAAAGCTCAGCATTATAAGTAGTAAATTGGATGAAAAAAAAGTATGCCGACGAGCATTTCTCGTCAGCAAAAAAAGTTTTCATTTGAGGAGAAAAGAAAAAAAAGATTTTCGCGGATGACGCGAAGATGATCTACCGATGGCTAAATTGATTCCCATTTGGGATGTGTAGTGTGGAGAACAGAAACGAAGTTTTCTACTACTGGGACTAGGGATAGGAGTTACACAATGAAATAAATGATTACGATAAAAGACAGTGAAGTGAACATCCTAGATGATTGGAAACGGAGCTGGTTTACTGTAATTTATGAGATGACACTATGGTGACAGCAGTAGTGAAGTGGAAAGTAAATTGAAGAGGATGTCATAAATATATGATCATGTGGAAATGAGGAATGCAGAGAATGAAAATAATGTGATGACCAGCAATTTACTTTTATTGGAAAAAAACTTTTATTGAAAAGCCTTTTCTGTGTGTGAGAAATAATAGGTTACACTTCACACCCTGTCAATTTCCAAGAGAGAATATTGTGGTAGGTATACACATCATGACATCAGCAAAGTAAAAACTAATGGGAAGGATAAATTATTGAGGGAATCACATGAAAATTTTAAATAAGCATAAGCAGTAAAACAGTAAAAGTTTAACAATTTTGTAAAAATTGTGAAGTTTCCTCTTCAAGGCCTGACGGCTCTGGTGAAAGAAGGAGTTTGCAACTGCTGCCAGGGAGTTTGGCGTCTTCCAGTCTTGGTATTGTTGGGATCCCTCTTTTCAGCAATGCAGGCCCAGAGTTGGTCTCTGTTTTGAGCGTCCAAAGCTTGGTTCCTGGGGTCGTCGTTGCCAGCAGCTGGCCGGAGCTTGCAGCGCTTCTCAGATGTGCATTCTGCGTTGCAACGGGTCTTGGAACGGGAGCTCCTCATGGAGTTGCAATATTGGGGACAAGTGTTTGCAATGCAGTAAGTCGGAACGGCACCCTCACAGAAAGTTGTGGCTTGGCCGATTGTCATCGGCTGGGCTGTGTTTGCATTCGCATTCGTTGCTTGAGATGACGCGTAGTGAAGCTCTGGAATGGAAAATTAATTTATCACTTTCGCCACAACACTCCCCATAGCACAAAGCTCTCACTAGCGATAGATGTGCAGTACAATTACTCATTTAAAATTTAAATATTAATTATACCTGCCAGAAGCAGACACAACATTGGAATTGCAATGATGGCCCTCATCATGGAAAGTTATTCTATAATAATTACACACCAAAATTTTACTTTTCTGCTCTTGTAAACTTAAATGTTTCTGAAAATATGATTCGGTTAGTTTCTATTTTACCTTGTTTCAGCTCCTTAGAAATCTTCCAAGCCGTCTTAAATGTAGAAGAGCAGCTGCTAACGAGATCTGTGATTCTCGCCTGATTTGAACTGATTGGAAAATGAAGGAAAAAAAACTTGTTCTCGTCCTTCCTCGCTTCAGGGTTGTTGGTTACTGTGTAATGAGAAGCCTTGAAGATTTTCTCTCTTAAATATGACCAAAAAATACCACACAACCACTGCTTGATGCTCCTCACATTACCTCCGTTGTAAACAATCTTGGTAACAACACAACAAAAATCCACTTCATCAATCCGTCAATATAGACAGACACATTAAGAACCACCACCACCACTGTTATTATATTTCTGTAGCTTTATGTACCCGTCCATTCAGAACATCCAAACTGGATATGGATGTATGATTTCATAGGAAAATGACGCAAGTGCAGTAAGAAAATGAGGATGATGTCATGTTACGTGCTAGCCATGGGATGGAAGTACACGCATCGTAATAAATAGTCAGTGCATGTAGCCCGTTTCTCCACTGTAGACTGTAATCATTCATGCCCGATGGAGTAATATTGTTGCTTTTTCAAAGCACATGAAGAGCAATAATTTTTAAGAGCTATAGCTATATGTGAAAACGAACAAAGATGCTTCACATCATCTCCGCACATGCTATCGTTAATGGACCGCATACCCACATCCACATCCTCATCGGTCAACCATGACATGAGTCTTGAGCCTGAATTAAATCCATTTTTAGCCCATTATCTTATTGCGGTTTAACTGCTGCTTGCTTTTAGGATTTTTTAAGTGTTTTGATTGTTCGCAGTTGTGTTTTCTTGGGATAATAAAAGCGCAGGTTAAGGAGATGGCAAGATTCTAATCAAATCTTAGAACTTAATGAGCTTGCCGTGACTCAAAAAGGAGTGAGTCAGGAAGAGAGTGAGCATTTAAGCTTGGCTTTTGTAGACTAGTTCTAAGGAAATATGATCTGGATTTGGTAAGATGCGAAGATGCAATACACCTCTAAAACTGATTAGTTGCGAAATGCTCCCTAAATCGTAAAAATTAGAGTGATGATTTAATACGAAAAGTACTAAAATATTGGTACAAATTAAGCAAGAGATAAATAAAATTGTCTGTCACCATTTTTTCTGACTTTTCTCTGTTTTTTTTTATAATTTGTAGATAGAAACCATTGCGCGGTGTATAAAAAAATCTCTCACATCAGTTTTTGCCTCAGTAATTTGCACTTCTTGGAAGCGTTTATCAGCCAATATTATTACCCATAAAAAAGGAAAATTCCTGTAAATTCTTGGCATAAATAAAGTGCGAATGTTGTGAAGTTGTCAAACTAAAGTGAGCAACGTAATTCAAAGTAATTCATTTAGAGTTACACAAGCTTGCCAGACTCTATAGTTAAACGATGGTCGGATGGTTCATGTTTCACGCAAAATCTTCATTTACTTGTAAAGTTGAATTGATCATGACTGTGACAGTTGGCCAATTTTGCACAACTTCCAATGAAATACACTTAAATAATATCTAATCAAGTGCNAAATAATATCTAATCAAGTGCATGGACTGCTTCTTAGAGTGGAGCTAAGCCGCCTACATAAGTAACTGTATATCAGCTTAAAGGTTAGAGGTTATTTTCTTGAGAAGAGGCGAGTGATTAAACAGCTCTACATTTTACATTTTATTTTTGCATAAATAATACAGTATCAATATCAACTTAAAATAAATACAGCCAGCTTTTGGGCAATTTTACTATAAAGATGACTTTAGCAAATAATAGAAAGTCTTTTGTGGCTATTCTGTAAATGGGCACTGGGGAATAAATTAGTAATAAGTTCATCCGGTTCCCTCTCCAGTTTACATATTATTTTCTGCGGTAGGTGGCCAGAATCTTCTTTTTCAGATCGACAGTAACTTTCTTCAGAGACGGCACCTCTCCCCACACATTGCTTTCTTTCAAATTATCGTCCTTCACGAAGGAATGCACCTTGATGATTTCCTCCAAGTGACGAGGGTGCTCCATCATGATGCCAGAATCAAAGTGCAAATCCACTTCCTCCAAATTCTTCATCAATGGCAGATAATTAAAGGATAGATAAACCTTTAGGCCTTTAGAAGTCACTGATAGACGAGTTATGCTCTCATTCAAAGGTTCCTTCAAAAGGGGGCCAGACTCAGCTATAGCTATAGCGCAATAATCGGAGCTACGGGAGTCCATCAGACACAAATGCTTCAGTGGTAGATGTTTTACATTTTGAAGTAACTTGTCGATCCAGAATGGATACACATCCTCATCGTCATACTTAATTTTGCGACTTTGTTTATTTTCTCCTTCTCCACAAGTCCAGTCCTTGACAGTCCAGTAGCGCATTGCTTTTTGTCGCTCACCCTCTATAATGATATCTGCACGAGAGTTCAGTAGATCTTGTGTCAAAGCCAAGCTCAGCTTCTCTAGTGGTGACTTTAGCTTCTTTAGAACATCCATGGAATTGTGGTAGATTACAGCATCCACTGTCAATCGCTTAAGGCAAGTCAAGTTTTTCAAATCAATGTTTTTGAGGGTATCTCCTTCCCTCAGATCCACATATTTCAGTTGTCCCGCATACTGCAGTAGAAGAAACTCCTCCCTGTTTTCAAATTTGTCGGCCTTGAAATGTGTAAGTTGAGGGAGAGGTGGGAGAAAACTTGCGGTGGTAGCATGAAGCTTCCACCAATCTATTTCAGCTTGGGTAGTAAACCAAGGGCTTGGCACCCGTTCCCGGACTTGATTTAACATTTCGTTTTGTATATTAGTGACATTGTGTGGAGAATTACGAATCTGTTGTAACAATTCACGCTTAAAGCAGAAGAGTATTTTCCTCATGCGCTCAGAATCGACGCGAGCGCGCATATCCAATTTGCGGAGGTTTGGTAATAGACCAAGAATCTTCTGAAGTGTCCGGAGAAATTCAATGGACGAATAGTCCTCAGTGTCTTTTAATACAGCGTACCATAGTTCCTTTCCGTGGTCTTCCAGTATCTGATACAGTCTAGGGAAGTAGTGATTTCGATCGGCAATGACCTCAGCAAGTCTTACCTCCCGACCGCTCCTTGGCTGCCCCTCCCAATTTTCTTGCAATTCGACAAATGCTTGCAGCGTGATATTTCTTCCCAGAAAAGGGTTGGCCCCGTTAGAATTTCTGCATAAATTAGTAAACGCTGCGACATCCCTCTCACATCTAAATGCATTTGCAACAGGCAGGTCTGAGTCCGGGTACGACATTGGATCTGGATTTTCCTCCAAGTAGTTATTGATTGAGGAAGACCAGGGGCGGCAGACTTCGCGGCAACTCAGTAGATCTTTCCAACGCTTCCCTGCGCTTTGAGGTACCAAGTCAGGATTCAAAGCCAAGTCATCAAGGGTTGGTAGTGGAGTATGAAGGTAGTCTAGCAGAAGTGGAATGATCTGATCAAATTTGAATTCAGCCAGTTGAAGTCGGAATTGCAGAACATCCTGGAAGAGTGTACATACTTCCGAACAAGATTTTAAGTCACGTGGATTGGTCAACCGTTTGAACACCTCCTCCCAACACTAACAATTAAAAAGTTACATACTATAACCATTTACGAAATCTTAAGTCGTATCTGGATTTTTTTACATTTAGGAGTTAGTAAATTAAAAAGAGTACAGATCATTTTTGTTCTTACATCAGAATTTAACATTTCATGTGGGTCCATTTTTTCGGGAAATGATAAGCAGATATAGCAAACACTGTGAAACGCTCAAGCCAAGCGATAGTATGAACTTTGAGTAATGAAATTACTTCAACTTTCTAGACCTCGCCCCATCAAGTGAACAAATATCGTAATTCCAATTTGACGTTGCAACTAACTAATCGTCTCTATTTCATTTTTGTACGAGAGAATTCCATATATTTATCCATTTTATGCAGTTAGTTATTGCTACATAATTTGTGCATTAAATTATTATTCGAGTAACCTTAACAATTTAAGAATTGCTCTTACCTGTATCTAAGTGCCAGCTGGAGAGCCACATTATTCGATTCATATTTCCCCAAGATCATTGTCAACCTGTCGGCATGGCTCTTGGCGTCCTCCAAGTTGAGAGTGAGTACATCATTCTGACTCCTTAAGTGATCGATTCGGCTGTTCAGCCTGTCAATTTCAATCTCGACTTCCTTCAATCTGTCCCCATTCAGTGGCACCCCTTTGAGCACCAGAGTATGCTGAATTTCCCTCACCGAGCTTTCAATGGAGAGGGGGTGGACCAAGTGCTCCACCACCTTCGTCGAACAGTCAGGTCCCAAAAGCATCAAGTCCAAGCCAGTAATCCCACTCTGAGAAAGGTGCTGTTGTTGTTGGCTACCGCCAGCACCGCCACTGCCACCTCCAAAGGAGGAAACATTCTTAAGATGATTGTTATTACCATTCGTCATGATGGCTGAGATGGCGTCGTTACCGTTCTCATTACGACTATTGCCATTCTGCATTTCCAAGGAGTGGAATGGCTGTGATGATAAGGATGCCTGCCCCATTTTCTGCTGCTGTAGTTGAAGGCTGTTGTGGTGGGGGCTACTGGGATGATGATGGTGATGATCATGACTGTAAATACTTTTGCTTTTGCTATCACTCCCATTCTCCTTCTTCTGGTTTGGGGTATGCACGGAATGGCTCTCCTTTTTATTGTTATTGTGAGGTTGATGAGATTCCTGGGAATTGATGTTTGCTGGTGGTGAAAGCGATGATGGCGGTGGAGGAGAACACACGACGACTTTCTGCACTTCTTCGATCTCTCCCTGCGAAAATGGATTTTTGCAGGGATTATTTCCGTTACCACTGGTGGAGCATAAGAGCCGAGGTGAATCCGTTCCTGGGCGTTTCATCAAAGCGGGATGTGGTGATGATGAAAAATGCAACTTTTGATTTTGATGCTGCTGTTGTGGAACATTGTTTCGTTGTAGTGGCCCAGTTAAAATGCCAGAATTGCCGTCTCTGATGGAATTTGCTGGGATGGGTGAAGAATGAAAATAGTTATTGTTTGGAATGATGGCTCCTGTGGAGGATTTTTCCGTGGATGTATGGCTGCTGTTAAACCCAGATTTTGGAGAGGGCTTCTGCAACGGAGCATTCTGATTCGGCGGGCTAAAACTGTTGTTTGTAGATGAGAGGAAGGAAGCCACGTGGGAGTACATTTCGGGGGAATGCTTCAAGATTTTCTCCAGCTCGCAAACCTACGGGACATATGAGAAAGCAAATGGAAATGAAATAATAGGAAATGCTCCAAATAAAGGAAGGGGAAATTAATATTGAGATAAAAAAAATGCTTATTTTTACGGTAAAATGGCTCTCATGCAATAATTTTGTACCTTATTTCGCAAAAAATCCCTTTCCTGTGCAATATTCCTTAGGGTCACTCTCGTTTTCCCCAGCTCCCCATCTTTCTCACTCTTTGTAGATGAGAGGAAGGAAGCCACGTGGGAGTACATTTCGGGGGAATGCTTCAAGATTTTCTCCAGCTCGCAAACCTACACGGGACATACGAGAAAGCAAATGGAAATGAAATAATAGGAAATGCTCCAAATAAAGGAAGGGAAATTAATATTGAGATAAAAAATGCTTATTTTTACGGTAAAATGCCTCATGCAATAATTTTGTACCTTATTTCGCAAAAAATCCCTTTCCTGTGCAATATTCCTTAGGGTCACTCTCGTTTTCCCCAGCTCCCCATCTTTCTCGCTCAAGGTTTTACGGATGGCCATGTGCTCATCCCGAATTTGGGCTACCTCCCTGCAAATAGTAGCAAACTGGGACGGATGAATAGTTCCTCCAGAAGGTGACGATGATGACGAGGATGATGTTGATGTACTACTTGCTGGAGAAATCTGCTGGGGCTGTTGAATTGGTGGTGGTGGTGGCTGCCTTTGTTTCTGCTGCTCTTTCTCTGTCGCACTTCGTCTTGGAGAATGGAATGTGGTTTTACTTTGATGGGAAGCAATCGATCCGGACACCATCACCGATCTTTTGTCTCCTTTCATGATAGCGGCATTGTCCCCACCTTTTCCACCACTCGCGGCAATGTTGCCATTTGAAAATACCATTTTCTTAGTTGAACTGGTTGTGACTGGAATATCTAATGTTCTCGGGTGACACTTGGAGTGTGGGATGTCCTTTTTGGGAGTTGAATTCACACTCTTCCCCGGGACCACTGCCGCAGTTGCAACTGCAACAGGGGCCCCTTTATCCGCCTTCTTGCTCATTTTTTAAAAAGTAATAAAGCCGACTTGGTGACAACTGCTCTGAATGGCTCTCTTCTCCAAAACTTTCTTTCACATGTTGAGGACCAACCAATTCAGCTTATTTCTCTATAAAAAAATTCCACAGCACAAAAAATACTTTAAATACGAGTGGTAATCTTTCTGTGACACGGCCAGCACAAAAACTCGCTAAATTATTAAATCGGCTCAATTTTGGCACATAAAAATCCCATCGCGGGACCCCAAATTAGATCCAAACTAACCAAAACCTTTTAGGTTGAAAAATAGAACTCATTCACTAAAAAGCGCTATTACTTTCCCATTGTTTGCACATTACCCCAGTAATGATATCATACTGATAATCTGATCTAAAAGATATTTTCCACCAAGGCAATTTTAGGTCGAAACAAAGGACAATGTAAATCCTTTTTCATGAATGAACGGCTCACTTACAAATCCACACTTAAATTACACTTTTCAAGCCCGATTAAAATCACATCCGCCGAAAGTGTACCACCACTGCAATCAGCTTTATCAAAGCCGGAAGCAAAATTACGCACGAAAACCAGCATTTTTTCCTCGCATATAAAAGATTACATTTTCCACTACAAAACTGAAAACTCCCCAAAAACTGCAGATGGGACTGAGTCACTCACCAAAAAAAGTTTTTTTCCGCCTGCCCCACCACTTGCCTCCTTTGAAACTGAAAGGAGAGCACGTTTTCTAACAACAAGTGACTACAAAAACTTTGCAGGAAGTGGGATTAGGGAGAAGGCTGACTTTGCAATTTCGGCTCATCATCCTATCAAG
>JAHZND010000842.1:0-20988 GCA_027744115.1 Acrocyrtus sp. NNG-2020 | reverse complement strand
AGTTTTAGTCTGGCAGTTTTAGGCGGGCAGTTTTTGTTCGGCCAGTCTTCGTGGAGCCGTAAGGAACTACTAACCATAAGATTTTGAATCCATAAATTGCACTCATTAAATAATAGCGACTACACATACATCAAACCTCAAAACTTCAAAAGCATGGTAGTTTGTAGCCCAAAAATGTTCGCGTATTGCACCTTCATCCTTCGTTAAAAAAAGAGATAGCAGTAATTCTCGACTAGATATGGTGTCCCACCGTCCTTCACTCCCTGTTCTCTGTTAAATATTCAGGTGATTAATCTTATTTAATATTACTCAGGCTTGAAATTAAATTATTCAGAACACTGCAGTATTTCAAATAGGTTTTTATATGTTGCACAACTGCAGTATTATCACATGATTACCTGAAAATTTACGTGCCTCGGAGTAGTATTGTTCCATGGAGAAAAGTGTTAGCGAGATGTTTTAGTGGAATACGTGCAGCAAAACTTCGTGACTTGGCCAATTTACACTATAAATATGCATCAATCACTCAAGTGGCTTGTAGGTGTGTTAACCTAATCCAGTCTTCCACCTCACCCTTCCCATTTTCTTTCAAATTCAGTTGCCATTTTAGTAGTCAGGAGGCTTTACAATCCTCTAACTTGTGAAACGTGAACCACGCTTGACGCAGTTGCCGTCAAAAACATATCTTCCAGTTCCACTGACTCCATCATCTCAGATTCCCCTTTTGTTCGAGAAGAGTCGTATGCATTTGCAAGGAATGATCAGCTCTGCATCTAGACTTCTAACCTTCGAGTTTTCCCAAACCTCAACTAACCGTTGAAATCTGTATATCATCCAGTGTGTCAAAGTCTAGCGGTAAAAACGTGCCACCTTCAACGTTAGAGTCCACTCTGCTATTATTTGTAGGAGCCGCTGTCATATTTTGCATGTAGTACGTATGATTTTTAGCATAAGATGAGCTTGACATGCTACGGCTGCGAAATGTTGATTTCGTGTTGGTACCTACAAATTTTGAAAGTCGACTTACATTAAAATGTTTAACTTGTCCAACAGTACCACACCCACATAGCATGGCATACACATGGCACAGTTTCTATATTTGTTGTCTATATAGGTAGATTTTTACTTGA
Organism: Acrocyrtus sp. NNG-2020; assembly: GCA_027744115.1. NCBI lineage: Eukaryota > Metazoa > Arthropoda > Collembola > Entomobryomorpha > Entomobryidae > Acrocyrtus > Acrocyrtus sp. NNG-2020. The sequence goes on along the minus strand of JAHZND010000842.1, from coordinate 19,858 downwards.
TAATGATTGTCTGATTCTCCTCCTGTTTTGTTTCCTCCAGACGAAAAAGATTTCACAAAATACCTCTCGAAACTTTCCTCCACTGGCACAATATATCAGTACATTTACAGAAGAGTTTAAGACGAGAAGAAACAAGTACAATACTTCAATTTCCGGTACATACTCCCTACTCCCAGCAGCATATCTGTACAATCCATAAACGGCTGGAGTAAGCTGACACACTAAAAAAACTGCTACCACTCCAAATAACATGCGAGTCAGAGAGTTCTCATTTTTCTGTGAGGATACCATGCTTTTCCTGAGATTATTTGCTTTTTTTATCTGCAAAAAAAAGAAAACCAGAAATTTCTTTAAAATATTACTACGAAAAATCCCTATTCCGTCATCGTCATCGTCATCATAAACTAGTGACGTGTAGAGGTGTAAAGACCAAAAGCTACATAAATGCTCGTAAAATGGGCGCTTTGTAGTTTTCCTGACATAAGTCGCACTTATTCTTGTAAACATAAATGTCTTTTCTTTTGTAATTTCATTGCTTGTCGTAATAAAACCTGATTTTTCTATTGTTTTCCAAGTACCTACATACCTATACCTACTACAATTTATAGGTAGATTGCAAACCTGCACGATAGTTTTGCGATCGTGGTTTGGGTACACGTACGTACGTTGTAGCGGGTTAGCGGGTAGTTACACATTTACTGCACCTTGCAGAAAGTTGATAGAAAGAAATTCCTCAAGCTACAACTATGTACCTCAAAGAAAATCCAGATTTCACAGCACCAAGCTGGATTTTAATTTCTCACGTTTGTAAGAAAAGAACCTCACATGCCGTTGGTGCAATTTTTTAAGAGCCGCTGCTGTAATCTCAATGAGCATCAACTTCTTAATTTGACGGGAATAATGTGGATACTGGATATACACCTGTGAATGTTATTTTTGAAATTGTGTATAGCACATTGCATTTACTTACCCCTCGGTATATTAAAATGTTGAAGATAATTAGGAAACAGACAGGAAGCAGAAAAATCAGGAGAACGTACACTATATGGCAATAGTAAGTGTCATAAATTGCGTTCATTCTGAGCTCGGTAGGCACTGGTCGGTAGACTGTAAAGTTTTTCATTGTTTCAACCACATAGGTGAATTCCCACCAGCGTGGTAAATTATACAAAATATTCAAGATCATTATGATAGCTGATACGAAGCTGGCTCTTCTCCATGTGCACAGTCTTACTGAAAAAGGTCGGCAGACTGCAAGATACCTCTCCATCGTTAGGGCCATTGTGAAGAAAATTGATCCAGTACATGCTAATAAGAAAAAAATAATAATGTACTTATCGCATCGTGGGAATAAATATTTTGAAAATATTATATCAATAATAAAAACTTTTTTTATTTCATAAAGACTATAAATACGAAAATGGTCTAATAGTCACCTGTAACGCTCACTGCAAACAACGCTGCGCTTGGCATGATGTTACCATACTCGACTATTCTGCTATTGAAGGAAAACAAGCCTTCTTCTGGATCACTTGTGGGGTAAAATGATAACAACGAAGGGATTCCAATCAGGAACAATGATCCGATTAGCACCACCAGGTCACTAAGAGCCAAATTGAGAAGAAAGCAACTCGTCGAGTTCCTCATTTTTGAGGATGACAGAACAACTATCGACACAGCATTACCAATTATCCCCAACACACACAGTACTGTAACGATAACTCCCAGCACACAGAACCTTAGCATTCCTATTGACATCCCGAAGTCGGTACCCTGGTTGGAGTAAACTGGAGAGTCGGGGTTGTACACACTGAAAAAAACGGAGTATGAAGCTTCGTCCATAAGTGATAGTTGCGACGGTGGGGATGAAGCATTCAACCCCACCTGACTTTCTTCCGTTTCGTTCCACATTTTCATGTTTACCAATCAATGGCAAGTCACATACTGAAAAAGAATGCTATGCGTATTAACAGCTATAAAGCTCAGGGTGCATGTTGAACAAACTTTGCACACTACGTAAAATCAGTATTCGCAAGAATATGTGATGTTGTGATAAAACAAGAATAAAAAGGTAGAAGGTCTTCTACAGGTTTTTTATCATAATTTTTTGCACGTGCACATTCAAACGTAGCCCCAAAGAATATGAAAACAACTGGTATCCACTTTTTATAGGGATAATGAGCAAATATTTTTTTTCATTTGGAGATGTTTTCTACAAATCCGAATAAACTGAACCCCAGCACTGCAGCAATAGTAGTAGCAACAGCTTGACAAAGGGTACTACTAAAAGTTTGACGTGCTGAGAGAAGTCAAAGACAACTAGACAAGGCAAGCAACGGATTTAGTGGAGTCCAGTTTTGCTGCAACGTTTGCTGTTTACCAGTTACCAGTGCTGGGTCTTTCCACTTGATGACATCAAACAGTTCATTTTCACACCATATAGTTGTAGGCAAGCTGTAAGCTCTAATTCCAAGAATGAGCTGCTCTTTATAGGTACGTTTGCTGTTTACCAGTTACCAGTGCTGGGTCTTTCCACTTGATGACATCAAACAGTTCATTTTCACACCATATAGTTGTAGGCAAGCTGTAAGCTCTAATTCCAAGAATGAGCAGCTCTTTATAGGCTATCATTAGTAGCAGCAAAGAGTCCATGTAGTATTGTAGATGTAGCACCAATTACTTTAATTATGTTGAACTCTTCTACAAACATTGGGAATTTTATCGTAAAACAAAATGCCAAAGTTTTTTATGGAGGAGCAATTATCCGTAATCAATTCCTGTGCACTGCTACCTACTATATAGTTCCGATGTAGTGGGACGAACTTTTTATGATCTTTAATTTGATTGAGTGGTGTTTTGTACGAATTATCATGAAATAAAACTCCAGTCATTGGTGATTACTTCTTACTTTCATTTCGGTAATTGGAGAATCGGTTTGAATGGGTGTTAATTTACAAAGAAGTTAAATTAGCAAATAAATGCGCAGAATACGCCACGCCCAAATTTAATGTAAGGTAGGTATTTCAAATTTGTATATTTTGGTTGGCTATGTACTCCAATAAGTCTTGCTTGCCTCATGTTCACTGTAAGACTAGCCCTAAGCCATTTCCTGTGGAAATGTTCTTGTTCATAACTTTTGAATATTCGGAAAATCCGAATTGCGTCTGTCAACAAGACCCATAATAGCTTCAGTAATGAATATCCTGAATGGAAAAAGGGAATGGGCTTATGGCTGAAAAAATGTCTGCTTTACGGGAGAAAACTAAGAGTGACACGAGCATTTCAAATAATGTTTGGAATCGAGTCTATCTCGTTTCAAAGCTCTAGGCTGTGAACTATATTGCCCTGTTCTGTTATACGTTTTTTAGTGTAGTTTACTTCAGCTGCAATCGCAGACAGCTCACTTTTTTTCTTTCCTTCTGGACAAGAAAACTATTTTTTTAAAAAAAAAACAGAAAGCCCAAAAATTATCTGTCGAGAAAGGGGAGTGCTTAAATAGGACTGGTAGAACTACGAGAGTTGATTTGTTTTATCTTTATCGTTTATACATACAGTGATTTTCTTCCATATTGCATGTTTTAACTGGCATAAAGTACGTTAGTATAACATCCTTGATTTTGATTCTTGTAAAAATATTCATCACATTATAGCACACAGAGCAGCTATTATCTCTTATCTCTTTCTCCAAAGGGAATGTGTTGATGGAAGCAAATGTGTGCTCAACGCGTTCTTGTTCTGAAAGGTTTCTGCGGAAAAAAAACCTTGTGCATCATGCGAGCATTGTACCTAACAGCTTATATAAGCAACCAACAATCTGAGGTGTGCTTCCTCTGAGCTTCGATTTTGTCTAAAGATTAAAATGCTTATTTGATATGTTTCGTGTTTTATGCTGTGAATATATTTCCACGTTTTCCCAATTTTATTACAAAAGTTCCATCATTAGAAAAAGGTACACAATTTTCTGATATGCTTTTTAGTATTTCTTCTAATAAAAATGTGTGCTAATCAACGGGGCAAACATGAAGCAACTGCTTTGGTACCTACCTACAAATTACACATCTATTCCTGCATTTACTATTAATTGTAATTAATTACGATAAAACTTTTTCTACACAATTTTCATCCAGGATGTACATAGGTATAATAATTACGAAGTTTGTGAGTATAGTAGTTATATGCGGGGCGTACAAAGATAATAAAGTAACTAAACCAAACATATATTTTCACCCTAACTGTTCTATAGGTAGGTAAATTTAAAACATTCATTTTATGCGGAAAACACTGACAGAGTTATTATGCAATTTAGCAAGCAACAAAAAACAGTTGACTTCTCACTTAACTCGAATTAGTAGTCGAATTTCAGAAGTAGAGTCACAGAAGTAGAATTTCATAGGCTTAATTTTTCTTTTCCCCTGTTTCTCCTCAAATTCTCCTTCCTCATTTGCAATTTTATTTCGCTGAACTCTCGTACAATAAACGCATAGGCATTTATTTCATCCTTCTGCGTTTATAAAAGGTTTAATCTTAACCAATTGCCAATTGCTAATACAAAGAGATATTTTTAGCGTGCTATACGTAGGTACGTGCAAAATCTTGAGGAATAAAATACCCAATGAACTAACCTACTGTTTTCAACTTACTATCAGCACATGGCTATTATTGTTAGACTCACTCAGCAGCTTCAACTCCTTGCTCATGATATTGATCAATTTTGTCTGGTACATACGTGCAATGTATGTATCCACATTGCAAAACCTAAAAGATTTACCGGACAATTTCAAAACTGTCATTTTCTACTTTAAATAAATATTTGAATTACAGCTCAGTCTTTTGGCATTCCCCAGCCGTGTGTGTGCTGAATGGTTAATTGCACACCAAGAATTGAGCGGAAAATGTTAACAAGAAAATCCAAAAGCAATCACCTTGGGATAGATTAGCACATTTATGTTTACCACCACTACTTGCTATTCCAGAGAGTTTTAGCTGACGATATGAATCATGGGCTCTAGGAATTATCATCAGGTAATACAATAAACAGGTAAAGATTTTGGAGAATTATAAGATGACCAAATATAACTTTTGACAGTATGACGTAATGCACTGTTCATGAATGGGTTTCAATATTGGGACATTGGCATATATAAATAGACGCAGACTCTGGAATGCGTTTAGTGTTCCCGAAAACCTGCATCGAATAATTATTTGCTGTGCGTATATCTTTTGAGATGACTTCCTTAAGCGTGGTAATAAATTTAAGCTTTCTCCACTTTTTATTTAATCCCCCAGTGCTCACTTATCATATTTTAAAATAAAATATTAATCAGCATATAATTGACATATTTTAGGTTTTAGTGGCTATTGGATGTTTTGTAGTGGTGTGCTATAGCCAGCGAGCTCCAATAGTGATTAGTCCGCCAGTGGTACGAGTAGGATGGCCAGGCGGAAATAGTGGTGGACCTGGAAGCTGGCAAGGTGCTAGGCCGGGGTATGGACCCGGTCAAGGTGGCTGGCAAGGAGGGAACACACGACCAGGATTTGGAAGCGGGAGGAACGATGGTTGGCAAGGTGGAAATAGAAATCCAGGATTTGGAAGTGGACGAAACGACGGGTGGCAGGGTGGGAACAGAAATCCTGGATTTGGAAATGGCCGAGATAATGGCTGGCAAGGTGGAAATAGAAATCCTGGCTTTGGGGGAGGACAATGGGGTAATGTAAACCCTGGATTTGGGCGCTAGAGGGATTGCTAAATATTTTAACAAGTCATTATTGAAAAACTATTAATTCAATAAAGCTGAGAAAAAATGTAATAAATCATTAAAATTGGATATTATTTTCCTTATTGTAATTCGTACGTATTGGTTTCCGCCCCATCAGTCAAATGTAAAGTCACCAGTTCTACTATAAATTATCATGCAGTCTTAAGCTGAACCCGAAAGAACGCACTTTGTTTCCAATTAAAAGTCTCCCACCGGATGTTGCTTCGTTGCGGTTTGATTACGGTTCATGTGGCTACATTTTTTCATAAACTCTAGCATGCAATTCCCTCCTGTGATAGGAATACTTTGCTACAACAATTTCCTCTTGTGAAACTGTTAAGAACTCTGTTCATCTGTGGTGCCAGGGAATACCGTTTACCGAATATGAATTGTCCTATCCATAACGCTAAATATTATACATACTTTCAATAGCACGACAGTCAGGTGGGGTTCTCTTATCGCTGATAACTTACGAAAAAGAGATTTATTCTGAAGTTTTATAGGTTTTAACATGACCCGACAAGGACAAGGAGCAACTCAGCATTCTCCCTTGCTAGACAAGGGAGCAGGTGGACAGCATGGCCGGCATGAGATGACAATGGAAAATCATCACAGTCATCACAATCATCCCCCCTGGCTGTTTGTGATCACAGTTGATCTCATCAATTTACTAATGACGTCTGCTGAAATTGCTCTTGTACTGTATCTAACTTACCACCACATTGAAGGGAGCAGGGATGTGATTGCTGTAGCTATGTTGACTCCAATTCTGCTTAACTTCGTGGGCGTTACTTATTTCTTTTCAGAGTTGAGTACATCTTATTATAAATAGATAGGTTATAATTTTCGATTATTCTTAAGTTAGCACATGGCGTTGTAAGTGCATTGACTAATCTTGCATAAATAACTAACAATAATTAAAATCATTTTTAGCAAACGAGAAAGGGACTTATTTGAAAATGTCGGAACAACTCGTATAACAAAGGACTTTTTCCAAGTGCCTGTTTTTGGACCAGTGTTCACGTGAGCGACTTAACTCAATGCTACTAATGTTATGCTGTCCTTTAATAGCTTTCTAAAGAAGAAAAGATAAAATCTCTCCTTTTATAAAAAACAGAGCCCTGAAAGTCCTTTTGATTTCACTGGGACTCTCCAGAAGGAAGGCCGTTTCTTATGAGCGATTCGAAACATCAGCAGTTAAAATGCGACAAGCACAAACTTTCTTCAGCGCTTCTCCGGAAGCAATGGTCCAGCTTTCTGTTCTACTCATTACCACTGATAGCCCAGAATTTTCTTTGACTCGTATGTGCCTTCAAAACAAATTATGAAATATATGATATTGCATTCATTTTCCTGAATAATTTCCTGGTAATATTTAAAAGTGTAGTAAAAATGAATATTTATCCATATAAAATATTCGTAGATTTGCTCGAAGTGCTTATCGTGATAGTATGCGTGTTCACACTAGCAGAAGCCAATGTATACGCTCTCAGGTCAAACTATTTCCGGTTGTTCCACACTTGGGAAGAAGGAGACTGGGAAGTTCACGAAACGTTCTGGAGGAAATGTATTCTGTTCTTTCATTCATTTACTTCTATCGGTAGGACTAATTTAATTCAGGAATTTATACTTTCAACAAAAAATGTAATTTCTTACGAATTGGACTCAATAAGCAGTATTACTTTTAGGTTCGCGAATTGCCGCAGCTGCCTGCCTTATTGCGGGAGCACAGTGCTATGCCATGCGAGATCTCTCAGTACAAATGGAAGCAGCACAAAGGGAAATGATGCAAGCGACCGCCCCAGTGCCACTTACTCCACTCCCACCACATGTTGCTGTCCACCCAGCAATTCGCACCGTCCGACAAACCTACGGTCGCTCCCGATATTCCACAACAACGGTTCGTTACTTTCCCGAAACGTCTACATTCAGTAACTATGACCCTCCAGGCTTTCCCCCCGTGGACTACAATCCCCAGATCTCTCCTCCGGGAGACTACAACCCCCATGCATTTCCCCCTACTTCTACTGTCCGTAGTCACCGCCCCTCTGATAGTCGCCCGTCTTGGAATCCCTCTCATTCATTTCCCACAGTGTCAGGACAATCTCCAAATTCGGCAACCACTGCAAAAGCAGTAACCCAGAGCACTGAAGCAGCCGCTGCACAAGTGGCTAGTCAAAATACAGCGACAATGACAATGGCTCAAATATCCGAGGCGTCAACAAGGCGACTAGCCATGGTCATCGTTCTGACAATCCTCGGCCTTATAATTTACAATATGATTATTTACTACATCGCACGTCTTGTGAGACACTCCTGCATGAAAGGGCCTCTTCCCGGAGGATGCTATGAGTCAATTAACTATGGCTGGCGATCAACTATTCTCCACACCGGCTTCCAATCCAAGAATATCGCCACTCAGATATGGTTCTACTGCGAAAACTGTGCATTCTTTGCAGTCTGGTGGTTTTCCGTTAACAGCTGGGGCAATCCCTTGCTCAAGAGGAATACCCATATTCCAATGACATTTGCATTCATAATCGCCACAGTACTTTCCATATTTCTCCTGTTTGCAGCAGTAGGAACAAGGATGCATCGACTAGAAAGTCCCTTCAAAAATAAAAGTCAAGGAGTGAGTCCAAGCATAAAGTAAAAATTTTCTAGTTTAGAGGAGACCACTTTAGTTGTCTCTCTATTTTAATTGCAAATTTAAGTTGATTATAAAACATAATGTAATTTACAGTATAACATCAATGCGCACATAAATACTTTTTTGGTCTAATACTAAAATTCTAAGAACAAAATTAAACAAAATTTTTCAAAACTTTAATCTCTTTTGACACCTCAACGCTAAAAACAATAGAAAGACTTGTGCTAGACCTACATAATATTGGTTTGTGTTTTCTTAGACTTATAACAAAAACATTTTTCCTCAGTAATAAAAATAACGCCTACTATTACTATACATGTATTTACCTATACACACTACAAACTTGGAGTTGATTATACAGACAAGTGCAAAAAGATTCTAAACTGGCATGTTTTCCCCCATCAGCACATGTGAAAATGTAAAATAGAATTGCGCATTTAAACAATTGTTACACTATAGCTTTACAACTCTCAAGACAAAAACAACTACAGCAAATTTCCAATTGCATAAATCTCCCATTCACACAGAACTATTTGCTGCTTGCTACTTTCTAACTTGTACGTAAAATGTATAGCGGAAAAAATATAATCGGTCCGGCAGGAGTGTCGCTAACAAAAATGCCGTGGGTGGTTTGGTGACCTTTAAATTTCCTATATATATAATCTCAGAGTGCCCCACAATCTTCATCCGATTTAGATTGCTCTATAAAAAATAATGAATTTGTTTTGTAAATACGTTGCAGCTTCATTGGAACAGGGTTTTTGTAGATATAATTCTTAAAAGTAAGGATATTCTGTATTTTTACTTACAAGGCATATTCAGCTCCACTAAGTCTGGGATATCTCTTCATCCTCTGGTTGTCATTGTCCTCAATGAAAGCTGACACGGTGCTCTGAGAACGCTTGTCCTTCTGACTTTTTCTGCTCTTGTCCTTTCCCTTTCTGGAAAAGAGGAAGTCTAGGGAAAATCTCCTTCTTCCCTTAGACTTCTCAGACCTGTTGGTGCCGTGATCCAAAGCTTCATCGTCAGTTGAGTCATTGGAAGTCGCGGAGTCACGACGCTCCTCTGTGTCATCGTTCTGGAAGCTGGTTACGGATCCCTCACTTTCAGTTCTTGTTGCCCTTCTCGTGGGAAGTTGGACGCTTCCCCTTTGCCCCTCCTACAATAAAATGTTCAATATGCCACGAGTCTAGTAGATCCTTCCCTGTTTACTTAAAAATGCATACAACTTTTACAAACTAATGAAATCTTACATTAGGTGACCCAGTAAAACTGAGCTTCCTTTGGTAGTTCCACAGTGCAGCTGCTGACCTAAAATGAATCCAGTCGTAAATGTTAAATACTTCGTTTTATGCAACCTTCACCTATGCAATTTTGCTTTTTCAAAATTTAACTTACGCCATTCTTTAAAATTTCACTTTTTCACGGTCACTCTCCAGACTCCGTGCAAAAATACAGAATTTATTACTGCTTGTTTTTAGCGAGTACTGTAGTAGCCTATTTTTTCTTTTCTTTTTTTCACCTCCTATCGCTGTAAGCACAATTTTGCTAATGAAGCAATTCTCTCGGAGACTGTTCTCTTTTATACAAAAACTGCGTCGTAAGTCGCAATCCGCATTTGCTTTTTACACTGCAATCTGCAGTTTCTAAATATTCATGCAAGCTCTTCTGCGTGTGCAGTTCGTGCACAATCATACGGGAAAGCCGTCTTCTCGCCAGCAAAAAACCCATTCTGTCTAAAATAAAGAAAGCAGCGCTTCTTCCAACATCCAACTTGGCTAGGGTGACACTTGTAAACAACATTTTTTAAAATATCGCATATCGTCTCCTCTATAATCCTAATGGAAAGGAGAACTCCTTATAGAAATTAGACAGGCTAGACATATTACTTTTTTAAGTAGTGCCCACTTCTATAAGAATTAGGCTTTTTTATTGTCTTGTTTGTTAGTTTTCCTCTTTTCAATTTAAGTATTTCCTGTAAGAGTGGTACGAGAGGAGCTAAAAGTTGGAAGAGACGCATGGCCCGTGTTTTTGTTTTTCATTCACATTCCCTATTTTTAAAATGGACAGACCAATCACAGTTCCGCTTCAATTGAATGTTTTGAGGCGTGTTACCGTGTTGGTCTATAGTCTTGCTTGGCTCTTGTTATCATATCAGACTTAATGTTCTACATAGTTAGAACATTTTTTTTGCTCGTATTTACAATTTGTCAGATTACTTATCCTTGCTACATGGGAATTGATGTTGACGTATCAAAAGGATTGATACGTGACGCGCAAAAAGCAGAAAACTGCTTTTTTTAACCTTCTGACTTTGTTCAGAAACGCATGGCGTAATCAAAACAAACAGAATTCCAAAGCATTATTTTGGTTTCACGACGATTGCGATTGCATAACTGGAGCGATTATTTGCCATCACTTTACTCGCTTACTAGTTACGATGATGCCGACAAAAAGTTATTAACTAGAGCAAGTGGAAATACATAGGTATATTACTACTATAAGCAATTTGAAATGGGTATAGTCACCCATAAAAGGAATGCAATTTGTGATCAGCTCACATATTTGCAGAAAAGCACGTACAAAACAAGCAGAAACATTTTTCTGTGCGAACAAGCAAACTAATATTTGATTTTGAAAGCAATTAAATGCAAAATAGACGAATTAAATGGCTTATTCCCTCAACACTTATGATTTATGAGCTTATACGCTTTTAAATGGCTTTTTTTGTTTGGGGAGCACACACAACAAGCAGAGATTACGGCTAATTGTGCTGTTACTATTTCTGTTTGGGATGAAGAATGATCGAGGAAGCAAGGATTAGTAAACATTTTCGAGTCTGAAAATATTTTCATTTAACTTTAATGAAGCTGTGCATTATTCGTCAATTGAGCTGTTCAAGTTGCATGACCTTTTCAAACCGCAGAGGAGAAAGGATTAAAATAATTTTATGGACAGATTTGCTCCATGAGACCAAAACAGTGGAACGTGATTTACAGTCTCTACTGAATTTCTTAACAGATTAAGCTTTTAAACTGCCAATAACGTGTGAATATTCATGTTTTCATGTTTTCGTAATTATTTAGAATTTTTAGGGGTTTTTGTCTACTGCCCACTCTGTTCCTGATTCCGTCTGCATGTAAACGACACGTGAAGACTTCGCTACTGCTTCGTGATAGCAGATAAGCTGAAGCCAGGCAGCCAAAGTTTTAATTTGGAAAGCTCTTCGGACTTTGGTCGGGCTATTTCTAAGTCACCCGACACGGTTTCTTCCGGCGTGAGCTAGTCTCTTCCGTCAATAGGAAAAACACAGGAACAGTGATGCATAACCATTCACGTTTCCAATGCATGCCATCAATTTCTGATATGTAGGTGCGCACTAATTTTCCGTACTTTTCGAACTGCGTACCTATACTCGCAGTGGGCTGACTTTAGGCGGATGGAGTATGCAGCGGCGGTTTACATTGGTCCTATTTTTAAATTTGGACTTTGAAACGAAATTTGTTGTTTTGGAAAGGAAGGCTGAAAATGTTTAAGCTGTTCAGTGTGGAGCTCTACAGCACTGCTGTATAGCAGTATCGAGCTATCATATCAACTGCATTTCATAATAAGTCCACTCGACTCGAACGGGGTATTTTCCGAATCAAATCTAAGGGAAAATAACAAAACGGCTTGGCAAGAAATCTGAAAATTCTTGAACTCGCTCTTTTCCCTTCCTACGCTTGCCGATGATACCTTGACTTGAGATGAGAAATGAGACATATCACATTAGCCTAAACTTTATGTATCATGATACAGATGGCTTTTTAAAAATTTGCTCATGTCAGTATCACTCGGGAAAAGCGTGAAGTGTTTCAGGGAAAATTTTGGCGTGCTAAGCTTTTTATTTATACTTAGAAAAGTAGTATAATAAAGAGGTGCTTTATACTTTATTTTAATGTGTTTGCGTACTGGGGCAATGTGCGAAAATATTAATAAGATAAGATTAAACTGTTTATACTTAGAAAAGTAGGTAGTATAATAAAGAGGTGCTTTATACTTTATTTTAATGTGTTTGCGTACTGGGGCAATGTGCGAAAATATTAATAAGATAAGATTAAACAGTCATTTAGAGCTAAAAAAAATTAAGTTGTTATTGCAAAATAACTGGGCTACGCGAAACACCAAGCTTCAATTTCTGCTTTGCTTGCCCGTCTGCTATCAACTGATGCTCTTCTAATTTCCTCCACTTTTGAGAGCCTTCTTTGTTCCAATGTTTCCTCAGTTTCGGACAGAGTGGAGTCGGTGCTGAACCTTTTCGTGTCCAATTTAAAGTCCTTTTTCTTCTTGGAGAACATAAAATCCAGAGAAAATTCTTCGTTTTGCCTTCTTCTGGTATTCCTGTGCTTCATTTTCAGCCACTGGGCTTAATGTTGTCACGCACATGCTCCCTGCACGCTGGCGCTGTCCTGACGGTGTGTAGTCAACTCTTCCTCGACTGGCTGCCTAAATGGGAATAATAAAAAATAATGGTTAATAAAAAGCAACCCATAACTCAAGTGCTAAAATAAATGTTTAATTGCACCCTAAAAAATTTAATCTCACATTTCTTGCAGCTTCTGGATATTCCTTGAGATATGCCAAGTAAGCGAATTCCGACATGACGAGGAAATCTTTTTCGAAAGAAACTATCGTTTAAATTAAAAAAATTTAATCTCACATTTCTTGCAGCTTCTGGATATTCCTTGAGATATGCCAAGTAAGCGAATTCCGACATGACGAGGAAATCTTTTTCGAAAGAAACTATCGTTTAAAGTTTTTAATATCAAATGTGGAGTCCTCTTTATGATAAGGTTTAATGCACTGCTTGATGCTCTCAAAATAATTGACAGTTGCTGAATGTGAAACGTGAATGAAGCCGAGTTTACAAAAAAATTTGCTTTTTATACAGCAAAACCAAAGCCAAGCTCCATTACTATTATTATTTTAGAATTCAGAACACGTCGCAGTTCACTATTTGCACCTGATCGCAAGTTCCAGGTAATTCCTGAAAGAAAGATGAGGCGAAAAAAAATTAACCTATGCTGGGACATGCATTTCTGTTTCCATTCTCAGTCATACAATATTCCCATTGTCTGACCTTATTTGCCCAAAAAATGATTGACTGACTTTGCAATGACTTTTCACTTTTGTTATTATTTACTTATTTATTAATAGATAGAATTCAGGTGGAACTTCGGCTATTAAATTTTTATTCAAAGAGATTGCTAAAACATTATGCTTTGCCATTTCACAGAATATTTTTCCATTGTGATTTCAATCCTGTTTTTTGTGATAAGTAGCAGCAGCGGCAAATATTCTCATTGAGTCTTTACACAATAAAAAATAGCAAAGCTCAGTTGACTATAATTTTCTCCGTTCTGCCTATACTCTATTTACCCATATACAATACTACGCTGTAAAAATATTATTGGTTGGAACAGCGAATCTGAATTAGGCAGAAAATCATTTGGAAAAGTACTTAAGTGCAATCACACCAATTAACGTGACAGAACGAGTTTAGGACTGGATGTGGAATTAGTTAGCATTTTTGTCAGTTCCACGTTCCTTATCTCTTGATTTTACGAGAGAGTTCATAACAGCGCATATTGCACATTCTTTTTTGTATACAAACAAATGATTTTTCTAGTGTGAACTCACAGATCAAGGGCAATTTCATAATGNAGCATTTTTGTCAGTTCCACGTTCCTTATCTCTTGATTTTACGAGAGAGTTCATAACAGCGCATATTGCACATTCTTTTTTGTATACAAACAAATGATTTTTCTAGTGTGAACTCACAGATCAAGGGCAATTTCATAATGCGCTTTGGGGATTTGCTTTTTCGCTTAACTGCTTCAGCATCTTGTCTATTGTGTTTTTGCGTTGTAATTGCAAATGAACTTTTTCTGTGCTAATAAGCACTCGCCCACCGAATCATCTCATTGTAAGAATGTGATTGGCTGATGATTTCTTTTTAAAAACGTTTACAGTTTTAGGCAGAGAAGCAGGCAGGATTGAGAAGAGAAATAAATATTTATGGCAGAATAAATATCCGTCTTTCCAGTTAAAAATTTCATTGTGAGTATTCAATTCGGGTTTGGGGGTCTATGAGTGTTTCAAATAAAAAATTCTTTTGTGTTTTCTGACACTTTACGGCACAATACTGTAATAATGTAAATTAGCTTTCTGGAAAGTTCTATGACTGCGAAATATTCAATTCATTCGATTCTAGAGAATGAAATACCACTTGTCACTTAAATAAAATGTGAATGGAACGAAGTCCGTTTCGGAACTTTTATTCCGCTTTTAAGAGAAAACGGACATTATCATAACAGATTTTATGGCATAATCACAAGATGGGTGACACAATATTAAAATTGTACTTTATTCTTATTATTAATTCAAGCAGCTAACTAGCGTGAAAAATACTTCATGGAAGTGCATTAGCAATTGACTCGATTAAAGCCCACTCATATGGAATAGACGGGCTAGAAGCGGATATAGGCTTATTCACTATTAAATTCTGTGGAAAACTGTGGGATACAGTTGGAACTGGTTGGGAAATGTTCAAAGGAGGCGGCAGTGTACTACAGGATGAGGATAGTTTGGATGATGTGCTTGCCTCTTGATAAAGGCCCGCTAACTGGGTAAGATTCTCGGATTTTCTGCAACAATGCTTTGAAATGGCACTGCATGTAATCATGTTGTCTTGCAAGTAGCCTAAGATGCTGACGAGCTCCAACATTTGGCAAACTTGGGAAGTTTTGTACATGATTAATGGAAGCCAGTATATGATTAGGAGGAGGGCTGTTCCAGTCCACTCATGGAAAGGGGCGGGGAGGAGATGTCGAGTAGCTAAAACAATGAAAGCTGTCGTGGCTGCGATGTTATACACCTCCAGATATATCCAGATCTTGCATTTGAGAAGGTTCATCTAAAAGTTCAGTTTTGACAAAAAAATGAATTACAAAACTTGCAAAAATTACCTATTAAAATTTATTTAAGTTAATTTACTGTATTTATGCTTGTTAATACCTCGACCACTCCTAAGTATTTTAGCTGTAGTATTGCGGTTGCGCACAGGCCAAAGTGACAAATTCCTATGAGGGCGGCTAATAGTTCTAATGGAAACACCAGACATCTAATTATCTTTAAGCCAATCACAGCTAAACGAATCGGATTTAGTAAAAAAAACATTTTAATTTACTTACTTTTTAGGTCGTGATTTTTGTACTTTAGAACATCCACAATAGATATGATTACCAAACCGGAAAAAATTATCACTGCCATGATGTGTACAAACTAAAACGTTTAAATAAAAGTTTTTTACATTAAACATTTTACAAAAGTAGAAGGTGCTTGGTTGGTACTGATTATCTTCAAATCTTCACTTACAATTTCTTTACATAGTTTATTCCGGATTTTCCTATGGAGTTCCAGAAGTCGCTCCATAATATGCTTTTTATACTTTTTCGATGAAGTGCGTGACATTAAAGTTTACAGTTAGCAATTAGCATGCACACTACTCAAACTAAAATTAAATAAAAATATGACTTCACTGATTTCACCACAATCTTCAAATTTTGAATAAACGTATTCAAAATTATCCCACTTTCCCTCTAACGGACACCAATCCGGAAGCAGTTCTGAACTTCTCCTAAACACTGCTCCCATTGTGTCCAGGTATGCATTCTGCTAGTATTTATACGCGACCCAGTAGGTATCCGCCAAAGAACAAATGTTTCAAACTGTCCAAACAAAACATTTCAAAAACTTACATTTTGCATATATTGAGAGCAAGGCTGTCGTTTAGTACAGCAAACTAACCAGTCTTCTCGCAGTTTACATTATTTCGCAATTTTTTCTTTTCGGCAATGCATTATATTCTTAAAACCGGCCAAATATTTCCTCAGGTAGTTCAACTAGCTACATTTTTACGATGCCGGGTGATGTCATATTTGACGATGGGAAATAAGGCATACTCTGTTTTTCAGATTTAAGAATACCGACCTACACGAAGAAAAATCTCGGAAAACAAATAAATGCTCGAAAGTTTGTTTATGTTTCGGTAAACACTGAGTAGGTTCGATCGGACACACGTTTCCCTAATTCTAGATCCTAGGCGGATACACTCTCATCCAATTTTATGATCTAATTTTCGCATCATAGTGAAAAATGGCGCTCTTTCAGCAAGACTTTAATTTGAAAAACAGATTCCTCGACAAGTTTATTGACAAATAGAGCGGATGAAGAATATTAAACAATGAAGAATAACGATACATACTTTACAGTAAAAAAATTCAAATTTGATGAAAGTCACAGTCACGGCCATGGCGCCACACGGCACGAGTATGGACTTAACCTTTAAAAAAATTCATTCATCGATGTGTCCATGTCCATTGATCATTTATTTTTCTTAATTTCCCACATGGCTGGATTCATATAGTGCATTACAAGCATGGAAACTGCGAAGACGAGCAGAAATCGACCCCATGGAAAGAGATTTCGCTCCTTCCGGATTTTCATAATGGCTTCATTTAACTGCTCCATTGACTCTATCAATTGACCGCTATTAAAGTTTTCGGCAGTATTCCCATCACCGCTACCACCACCATCAAGATCAAACTTCTCGGACATTCCGTACTCTTCCGCGAAATCCTTCATTTTCTCAGAGGCGCTGAAAACAGCATCAACCTGGGCATCAATCTCCTTCTCGTATTCCTCCCAGTCTCTATCACTGCCAGAGTCATTAAAATCAATAAATCTCTCTTCCATCACCTCATCCCGGTGAACTTGCAAAGGGGAAACGCGGAGATAAAAATGAAAATAAATTACGCTAATTAAGCTTTTTTGACCTTCTGAAAATCGATGTGAGAAACTTTTGCAGTCTCCTACCAGCAACAGCAGCGGATTCAGCAACCTTATCAAAACAAGTTTGAGCCTTCTTGTCCATCCCTAACTTTTCCATTGGACTATGTACCAACTTTTGAGTTATGGCAAACAGCTAGTTTCAGCTTCCAAAGTTTCAAAGATTTCGTTATAAACTCTGCGTACAAGCACCTAAAAATCAATTATTATCAATGCTATAAAAATGTACTGCTATTTAGGATTTTTACTGCTTAGATTTAGGTACTTGTGTAATTCATAAGCTTTCAGAAAACTGCAGCAACTGACGTAGTGATTTATCCGTTTACAGCATTGGAGTATGATAAACTATGGAAACTTGCGGAACAGGCAGGTGCGCTGATAAACTTTATCCTTTTCCCTACATCGTTGTGTAATTACTGCAACAACCTTGAATAAAATCAGGATGCTCAAGCACAGTAGACTAAAAATTGCAAGTAGTATGCTCAAATGAACTTAATTAATTTGTTCTTGTAGCTGCAGACAAATTTTAATTTTGTAACAGTTCATTTTAGGTTCCGTAAAAACCATTGACCACAGAAGTAGGAAATTGGCCTAGACCTCAAGATAAAAAAAATGGCATCCCAAACTACGAGCGCGGAACAGTTGGATACGCCTAAGATGGTTACAAAAAACATGATCTGCAATCCCACCCCGAGAGCTTATGTACGAAAATTTTATAGCATTGCATTCTCCAGATAGATTTTTGAAGTTTAGCTGCACTCAACTGTTACGATTAGGTAAAAAAATAGCGTGGAACGTCTTAATCCTTTTCTACCACAAATTATCTTTTTAGAGAATTGCCGCAATTAAAGCGAGAATGCGTGCTGCGAATCGCCAAGATCCAGCCAACTACAACTGGCAGCGGGAGCTAAAGCGGCATACCAAAGCAGTTGAAACAGCCTTCCCAAAAATTGACACCTCAACTCCCAACGTGAGAAAGGTATGCTATCAAGAGACGGTTCCATTCAACAAAGGGCTAGTCCGACAGATACAGATAGATTCCGAAAACGGACAGTTGCTTCGGAATCTTGCGGCAATTTACAATGGCGAGCTCAAGGTAGAGAAAAATAGATACACTTCTGATGCTGCACAAAATATAATTATGATTGATCACTTCCGACACGCAGCAAAGGAATATGCAAGTGAAAAAAAACTACCTATGTAAAAATACTCTTTACAAAATTTCATGTGGATAGTGTGGAGTACAGACGAGGCTCAGTCCGTATTGCAAACCAGTCAAGAACAAAGCCTACCCCCGAGCAATAAAAGCGTTGGAGTTGATGAGAGAAAACATTCAAAAATTTGAAAATCTGCAAAACACTGTTAGCCATTTTATAACGATAAGATTTATTTTTATCTGATACATATTTCAGAAGTGATGAAATATGAAATGTGTGAAAAAAATGCCGAAAATGATTTACAGATTTTCTCTTGTAACGCTGACCTAATCTTTCACTCAAAAATAATATTTTAAGACAGAAGGCAGTATACTCCACCCTGGAACTGAGCAAGTGGTACGTAAAACAGCAAAAGCATATGGACAGAATCGCCAAATATCCAACTCAGGCAGAGAAGAGCTGTCCACTCCTCCTTCGAAGAGTTATGGAGAAGGCATACAAGCAGCCAAGGCAGTACGCTTATCTCATGGTGGAGGTTGAAGATAAACAGGCTGAAAATCTTGTTATCGAGCTGTTCGCTGATTTATGTCCCTTCACTGTCAAGAACTTTCAGCGTCTTTGCACAAATACGAAAGCAACTGCTTGTGACTGCAGAACGTACAGGTTTGTGGTCTCGTCTGCAGATTTTGCATTTTTTGTAGGACAATGTCACTGAAATCTAGATTCAAGAATTAACACATATTTTTCTTGTTCTCTGGAAAGTGGCTCATGTCACTTAAGTGCTTGCTCGTAAAATATCACTTGGAAAGACGTAGTGACGTAGTTTATGTTATAAAAAAATTATTGCAGATGCAAAAAGATTGAGAGCATTCACTCTGTCCAAGTGATGGACGGCAGTTTTAAGAAATTGTATTGGGTGGTGGGAGAGAACGTCGATTCTACGGTGGAATACTCGACAATGATGTCCAAGGAGTCATCAGAGTAACAGAGACCATTTTGTCGTTATTGAAAATTAGGGTTGTAGGGAAAACGATGAGAGAGATTTATGATTCTGTGTATTATTTTTAGAATTTCTCATACCATTGCTGGTCTCGTCACAAAACCGAAGTCTCGTGCTGGGGGCACATTTTTTATTACTGTAGGACCATGTCCTCATCTTGATAAGTTTTGCTATGTATTTGGAAGAATTAAAGGAAAGGGATTAGAGTTCTTAAAAACGGTTCGTTAGCGCCTTTCCTAAAATTCGCAAAATTTTAAAAATAGAAAAATGCTTTGGCTTTGGACTGTATTTTATTTTGCTAAAAAAATCCTCACTTTTAGATGGAACAAAGGAACACGACAGAAAATGGGGAAATATTAATCCCAATACATATTACAGATTGCGGGATTGTCTCCGATCCTTCGAA
>JAHZND010000841.1:0-19090 GCA_027744115.1 Acrocyrtus sp. NNG-2020 | reverse complement strand
TCGATGCTTTAATTTTTAATGGTGCAGTGCCACTTAATAGCGTTGCGTTACTGCCTTGCTCGATTGATTTTTAGCGGCAGCATAAGTAGCTAATGATATTAATTACACTAATTTGTAAAATTAGAAACTGAGCACTGGTCAGGTATCAGCAGAAACACTGTATCCTTCACACTTCTTCAAATCATCCTCTCAGTTTCAGTGTTCGCTGCTGAGCTGAAATGAGTTTTTACTTGAGTGCCTAAATTGAAAGTGCAAGTATCCTAATCATGAAATTCATGATCATGTCTCACAGTCTCGCTCTGACTAGGCTGAAAAGAAAAGTTAAAGAAGCAAAAGCAAAGTTTTAAAAATCTCTAATCTACATGGTTATAGTTGTTACCGTGCTTGGCACAGATACCGTGAACGTTTGCTCAATTGTTCATGATGCACTCTGCCTGCACTCCCTCAGAAACCATATTCCTGGTTGGAGAAGGATGTCACGGGGAACGTTTTTAACAACTTAAAAGAATTTACACTGCAAAAGCATCTTGTGTAGTAAAGACCGATGATAACGGATGCACATTTAATGTTGAGCGTGGTTTAACGTTTCGCTTTTTTTTGAAAAATGTATCAAAACGTTCTTGACAAGATGTTTCAATGTAGTGAAAATTAAAGTACGCGCGGAGTTGTCTGATGAAAAAACAAAATTAATTAATGTTTTTGAGCGGTCAAATGCTCAAGACTGCTTCCTTTTCTGTCTGACAATGAAAATTTCTGGCTTAGCAATGTAATCTCAGTTGCTCATCGAGAAATTCAGTGAATACTGTAATGGGGTGGGGATGTATTGTGGTGATACGCCTGTTGATAGATATTATAGGTATGTGGGTGGCGTAGGTAATGCACCAGTTAATTTCATGTTTTTACCAAATAACTAGTGCAGAGGGGGAGAGGAAAACTTTTGATTTTACTTCTTAATTGCTTACATACCCAGAGCATGTGTATATCTAAAACCTAATCTATTGTTAAACGAAAAAGGAGGGTTTTCGTTAAAACTGAGTTGTTATCGGTAGGCATAATAGGCATCACTCTTAATGTGGCTACCCTTTTTTATTTCAGCTTCATGCGCATTCTGATTATGAGGATGACTTAATAAGTGACCGAAGAAACTAAATTTTTAAACAGAACCTTTGTTTTATTTTTACCTGGCTATATCGCAGCACCACGAGTGTTTGTTGATGAGTAGCGATATCATTATTTTCAAAGCTTATTACTGACATTCATAAGAAACACTCAGTTTGGAATTGAAATAATCGTTCTGACTTAATCGAAATTAATTCTAATTAAATAGATCATTTAAAAAAGATTTTCACATTCACATGCAAGTGAAGTGACGCAGTAAATCTAATCGTAAGAATGACAATGACTTGTATGATAGGCAGGTTTGCTAAAATGTAAGTGGTGAAGTATTCTGTTTCTATTCAGTACCCTCACCTCACCGAAGGTTTCATAAATGTTTCTGCTTCGTGCTGGAATGACATCTGAATGTAGTGCTATCTTTTAGTATTATATCCTTATGCCACCTTTTTCTTGTAAGTTATTGGCGTTTATATCGTACTAATGTAACTAGTGGTTGATGGTAAACATACGATTACTACTGCACTACGTACAGGTTTTTGCTACAACTTGAGACTCCTCCAATCTCCAACCCGACGTTTTTCGCTTTAATTGAATTTTATTTGTGTTTTTTTTTCAGAAAATGAGCCTAGCAAGGGTTTTCTGCAGCTGGTCCATTGCAGCCGTTCTTCTATTGCTCTGTAAGTTGACAATTTTTCTTTCAATTTCTGCTCATAGAATATGACGGGTTTATGCATTAAAGAATAAATCGGTATTAGACCAAATGAAAGGCTGTTATCGAGATAGCTTTAACAGTTGTCTTAATCTTAATATGTGTATACTGAAACAGAAGCATAATGAGCTTACTTAAATTTTTTGTGGTAATAGTCACATTCCTTAATTAAAATAGCAATTTTTCTTAGCAAAATTTTGGTCTGGAGAATCCCAGAAAACGCCGTAATGTTTAAGGGCGTTGGTTATCTCGACAGCTAACATGTCATTATTATCCCACTCACTCTAAAAAATCTAACATGCTTGAGAAACCCAATTATTGTCAACCATAATAGTATCGGCGATAATCATCAAGACAAACGCGTTTCGGTTGACCTTTGTTTGAAAACAAAATGGGTACCTCCTAGCCAGAAATATATGCATATCGGCAACATCACAATCAACACGTTTATTTATAGCAGTAATGGTCTCACACAGCAGATTACTCGACTTATCTTTTCCACTCTCCCCAATTTTTACATCGGAAAAGGAACCTACAAAGTAACCTAATCAAAATCCATTCCATTGTTACTTCCATCCTGGCATTTGCCCCTTTTTATTGTCTACGAACATGCACGCATTGTTAACCCTTTCTATATTGTTACATTTTTACAAGAAGATGAATGGACTTAACCTTCGGTTTGGTGTGCATTCTCTGCCACTGTTTAGCAACGTAATTGCTCACCTCAATGGCACATTTTTACATATCTACATATGTAAAAATGGCAGTAAAGTGAGTTTGTTTATTTTTGTCGTGTATTTTTACAATTACCCAGTCAGTAGTACAATTAGTGCAGTGTAGCATTGCAAATAGCGTGCGGAGACAACAAAAAAGGGCTCATAAACCAAGGCCAATCCATTAATTTTTTTCGTGAACACGTAACACTTTCACTCTCTCTCAACTGCAAGGAGAATTTTTACACAGAGTTTATACCCGTTCACCTTCCCAAATCAGTCATCGCCTCGTCATCGTCCTAATCATTATGACTATCAACAAATGCCAGAAAACCAAATCCGTTTGGGTTTGATTCGTTTGATGTTTGCCTGTTTCTGCTGCATACCACCAACATTTTCTTGCAGTGCTAGAGTAGCAGTAGCAGGACATGGAATGTTCATGTAAAAGTTTACTAAATGTCACTCCATTAGAGGTGCACATTTTCCTGGGATTGTTGTTTGCTCTAGTTTTATAGATTTACCTTACCTGAACCCTTTTAAATGTGGGAGGGAACGCCTTTGTGAATTATTCTGCTGATGCATTGAAATGCTTACCTTTTCTATTTCCTTTCTGCTTTAAAATGAGCTAAAGACTATAAGCAGTTGAGTTTAGTCAGAATCAGAAAGAATTCAAGAGCTGAATAGTTTCATGCGGTGCGACCTTCACACCTTAATTTCATTGCCGATGAGTTCCTTCTCAAAAGTGCGATGGAGGTACAAAAATACAAAGAATTTTAGAGATATTGCGGATGTGCAGGGACTAGGGACCTGAGATAAGAGAACTTTAACCGGTAGCGGAGCGGTAGGACGTAGGAGATGAAATATTTAGAGAAAAGGGATAAATTGACTTCGAGGTTCATTTTGGTTTGTTTTTGTGGAATGGACAATAGGATGTGCTTCATAGGTAGTAAATATTGCCGATGAAACCCGTGGTTTTTTTTGGAATTTTTGTCCTCAAAGCTACAATATAAATGAATATCAATAATTCCCCAATGCCATGAGATTCCAATGGGACTGTAAAAAATTTATTTTCAAACGAAGGCCAAAAACAAAGATCCTGCTGGGCCCTGGTGCTAAATTGGGCTACTGAGATTTGGAAATATTTTAAAGCAAGCTCATTATTAGCATATTTTTGAACTACTGCGCAATTGTATTCTGTTTCATGCCGCAATGTCAATGTGATAGAGATCAGTACGCTATGGTCTGGGTATGCCGACCTTGCCATTGCATATGTATCTCCATTTTGTTCCAAGTTTGAACTTGGAAGATGGCTTAAAATGATAAAAGATTATTTTTTGTTTGAATTCTTCAATGTCTCTCATTCTCCTTTAGTTTTATTTAAGCAAGGACATTTTTCTTACCTTATTTTTTATTGTCTTTTTTTGTATTTTAACCCTGACGCTTTGAAATCCGTCCCAATTGTATTTATGTGGATTGGACATTGACACCTGAGCAGCAATACACTTCTCTCACTCGGAGAAGTCCTTGGCCACTCCAGGCTCTCCCGATGATGAGAATGGAGAGGAGGGGAATGGAACGTCGAATGTAACCTTGACGGGGAATCCTCAAATTGATTACATCCACGATCCAAATCTTCCCAGGGAGCTGAACGGCTATAATCTATCCGACTACCCATTTTACCATAGAGTTCCACCTAACATAAACTTCTCTTGTGACGGGAGAAAGGATGGATTTTATGCCAGTGTAGAGCATAAATGTCAGGTAAGTAGTTTTCATTGAAGCGGAACAGCTTTCAGGAGCAAAAGTAGACAAGATATTGATTACTAAGTGGCTTTTCTGTTTTTAACAGATCTACCATCACTGTCTTTTCGGAAGCCGGTATGACTTCATCTGTGCCAACTACACGGCCTTCGATCAGAGAACCTTCATCTGTCAGTTTGTTTCTGATGTGGATTGTCCCAACTCTCACATGTACTTTCATAGGTAAACTGGACAGTACCCTTCAAGAATCAAGTCTATTTTCGTGGGAAATTTTCAGGGTTCCTCTAGACCCTAAAATAATTGATCTTCATGTTATTTTTAGGAACAAGGATCTTTACGTTACAAAGTCAACAACGACCTTAGCTCCAGAGTACGACCGTTCACTCTATGATAGAAGAAGACCTCCACCGAAAAAGCCAAAATCAAGACTTCGACCGGATGCTGATGCGCAAGCTCCAGAGCAAAGCACCGCTGCTCCGACAGCATCCGGAGGGGAAGAATCTGCAGCGCCAGCTCCTCCGAAGAAAGGAGCAAAGGATGCAGATTACGCAGATGACTATGCAGATGACTACGGAGATGATTACGCGTATCAAGTGCGTCGGCCTGCTCGACCTCGTCCTCGTCCGAGGTTTAGAAATAAATGCAGGAATGGAAGAAGGCGTGGTCGCCGTTGCCGAGTGAGTGCGACCTCTGCCATACTACTATGACGATGAAGATTATGCATACGATGATGACTACGACTATGCCTATTACGATGATGTGCGGCCTAGAAAGCAGGGAAAGAAGAAGAGACCTCTGAATGCCATATCCGCTGGAACATCTCAGGTGACTTCGACTTCTTCATCTGAAACGCCACCACCCTCGTACAACAAGCCAGCAGACTTCAACAACAACTGCAAAATCAACGACGCAGCCTCCACCTTCTTACTCATCTACATCTAGTGAAGGATCTTCTGGGCCGTTGGACTCAGAGTCGATTGCAATGCTACAAAAACAGCGAGACGAGTTGCTCACAAAGACAAGGAGACCTTTGCCAAATCTGAGGCCGTTAGCACTTCGACCGTCTCGCCAAGACAAAACACGCTCTGGTAAAGCCACTTTTTAGGGGGAAACTTAGAGGTGCAAACAGTGCCGCTGCCCTACTAGAAAAGCAGCGTGTTCAGCAGTCAATACAAGTAAGAGTAACGGAGGACCAGGGGACGAACACGAACACGATTCGAAGAAGAGACAACAGTAACGTACAAACTCCAACAAGGAACATACCTGTAGCAGTGGCAACACCTTCTCCTCCTGTTTCGTCGAGCTCTACCCAAAACACTAAAATCTCATCTACAACGGGACCTCCTGTTGTTGCCAACAGACCAGCAAGATTTTGGCAGAGGAAGTCTTCCGTAAAAAGTATTTCCACCACAACGGCTCCCTCCACAACGACAACAACTCTTGCCCCATTTTATCAAGGTAGCGATTATGGACGAAGCTAAATTAAAATTGGTTTTTTTAGCATAAGTACGACTGATAAACTAATTTACTCTTGTGTTGTTTGTGCGTAATTAAGAATATCAAGACTACGAAGACATGGTTGACCCACAACCAAGTGCGCCATCTATTCCGCCCCAGCAATCCAGCAAGTTCCAGCCTCTACTAAACCCTCAGCCTCAGCAACAGTATGGAACTTCTTCCACTTCACATCGTCAATCATACGGAAGCACTACAGGTCCATCTGTCCAACAGTATGCTACTTCCCCCAGGGGTCAAGCTGCCAGTTTAAGCAGCAGCAGCTATGCTCCTCCTCCGCTTCGTTCCAATAAGCACTATTCCAATAGCAATGCAATGCAACAGCAACAATACCCGCAAAGTAGTAGTAGCACTAGTATTAATAGTAATAGTAATAGCAATAATTACAATACGAATAGTTATCATAGACAACGTAATCCACCGCCATCGGTAGTCCCCAAGCCAGAGTTCATCTCTTTGGTAGACGAGGACTACAATAATCCTTACGTGACAGGCGGAAGTGGGGTTGTTGGGCCCACGTCCCCATCATCAACGCGATATCAAGGAGGAGGTAGTGGAGGCGGTGGAAGTGCAGCAGGGGTAGGTTATCATCAGCACCCCATCAGGTACTTTGAGCATCAGCATCAATCACCCGCCTTCCTCTTTGGAGCAGCGAGTGAGTACAATGCCCCTCAGTTTGCATTTCCGCCGAGAAGTGGCTACCCCAGTCCTAGCAATTTTCAGCCATATGGTCAAAGTACCAGAAGATTTTCAGCGCACAATATCTTTAAGTAAGTAGCAAAGTAATTAAAATTTAGTCGTTTATAAGTTTTTGTTTACTGTTGAATACGCTTTAGATGAAAATGACCTCGAATTTTTCTTTCATTGCCTGAATTGTTTTCTGTTCCAGAAAATTTTTTTAAATTGGAATTTTGAGCCATATTTTTTGAAATTACAAACTGAAATTTGACTTGATGCAGAAATACTCTTCAGAGATGCGACGTGGGTGTGTGTGTGTACTGCGACCATAGTTAGATGTATGTAGGTAATTTAGTATTAATTTTGTAATTTAAGGTGAAATGAACTGCTTAGAATTAAAGTTAAATTAGATATTGTTCGACGTTGTTATTATATGTAAATTGTAGAATGGTATACTGTAAAAACTTAGATAAGGTATTGCCGTTCGTACAACAGTAGGTCGTTGCCGTTCTGTAGGCACTAATAAATAGTTAATTGTGCCGCTGGTATGGTGGGGTGTGTGGCATCCTAAAATATTATTTGTTCTCCTCGTACTCTTTAGACAAAATGTATTCTTACTCATACGATAGATCATAAACGAATACATCCGAGAAGTATTTTCTAAAAAATATTTATTAAGGAAGTAAACACAAGAGATTTTTATTAAATATTATTTTTACGTGTTTTTAAGAAATGCTAATAGTAATTTTAACGATTAAATAAAGTGGGATATTTGTTCATTTTTGTGCTTTCCAAATGCAGCTGTTAAATACATTTTTCTACAATAAATGAACCGTCTGCAGAACGGACGCCAAAATGTGTTTTTTATTAAAAAAGAAATTTTAGCCAAAATTGTATGCAAAATTTTCCAGTCTTTTACTATGTGAGTTTGCTCATCCTCCTAATCATTTTTGTTGGTGCTGTGCCGACCTGTGGCTGTGGCTTGTTCTGCTTTGCTCTTGAATATTACTCTCAAAATAGGTCATATGTATCTGGACATAACAGTTTTTAAAGTAAACGTTATTTTTATTAATATACCTTCAAAAATGGCATACATGAAATACACTAGGAGTATACAATTACTAATATGGCTGCGTGGCTACAAATTAAACAATTCTACAAAATTATGAACGTTCTTTGATAATGACATCATAGGGGTGAGTGGCCAAAATCATTCCAAAAAGCGGTTCAGTCGTAGGATCCGGTTGGTTAGGTACCTTGGAGAAGGAGAAGTTTCGGAAGAGGTAGGTGATGTAGAGGAAAAGCGTGGTTTGGGCAAGCTTATCTCCAATACAGGAGCGTCTTCCAGTGCCCCAGGCCATTTGAATGTAGTCTTGTCGCCCATTCAGTTTACCATCTGGGCCAATGAAACGTTCTGGGCGGAAGGTGTCTACGTCGTCACCAAAGATGGCTTTGTCTCTCATTACACCGTAAGTATTAAGTGCTACTGAGAAACCTTTCGGGATTAAGTAGCCGTTGTAGTGGTAGTCTTGCGTAGCTTTGCGTGGACCAGGGACAGGAAGGATATTGCTCATTCTCAGAATTTCCAGAATTGCTGCGTATGTGTATGGAATCCTGAAAAAGGGAGCAAAAATGATTTATAGTGTTTTGCACATTTAGCCTTCATGGTCTTTAGAATGTACATAGCCATTTAATTAACAGCTATAAATCAGCAAAAATAGAAGGGGCAAATTAAGAAACTTACTTGTCTTTATCCATTACTGATGCAACTTCCTTCTTGGCATAAGCTTTGTCTAACTCGGCCTGTACCTTTTTCTGAATTTGTGGATTCAGCATCATGTACAAGACGCCAAAAGCCAGAGTATTACTAGTAGTCTCGAACCCTAAGATAATATAAATTGTGGTTAGTTAATGTAGATATTTGAAAGTAAAATTGGGATTTTATGGTAACAACGTACCTCCTTGGAACATGTCGTAACAAATAATCACAAACTGCTCCTCTGTAAACAAGTCCGATTTGCCACCTGCTTTGTCAATTTCGTGCAAAAATTTGTCAATGAAGTTGGTAGGCTCGCCCTGGTATTCCTTTCTGTTTCTGTGATCTTGAATGACTTCCTGAAAAATAATTAATAGATTATTTAGTGACCCTCGCTTGGCTCAACTAGAATTTAAAATTGTAATTAACTTTTAAAATACCCTTATGAAGCTCCAAATCATCTCATTTCCATGCTGCATTCTGTAGTAGCCGGTCCATTCTTTGAGAAGGAATCTAAGGAAAGGATACGCAACAACAATTCCTGCCCCAAAGTTTCCAGTTTGGAACCAGGTGGAGTTGATTGTCAAGAGCCTCTCTAATTCTGGGTCATCATGATTGTATCTTTCGCCGGCCATTAGGGACCAAAGGATGCTCATTATACTAGGCTGGAAAAAGCGTTCGAAACGGTGTCTTCCCCCATTTTTGTTTGCAATTGTTCGTAGCTTCCCGTCGAAATACTGAAGCTCTGTCTTTGCCACCGATTCCATGTGCTCGCTCTTGTTAAATCCAAAGTCTCGAAGGGCGCGCATCACGTAATTTTTCAGATCTTTCTGGGCAGGAAGACTGCTGAAGATCATGCCTAAAATATTACAAAGTTAGTTATTTTTTAAGTTTGGTAAGTTCTTTGGTAAGTTCTTTTAAGTCTTATCTAGTTAAGTATATTACCAAGCTCCTTTCCATGAGATCTATCAACGAGGAATCCATTCCACAAACGACCACTAACTTCCTCTTTGTCCAAAATTGCCTTCATTGCCTTATGTGAAGAAATAACGACTGCGAAAAAGAAGCAATGCATAATTTTTAAAGTAAAGATATATGATAGAATCAGCTAGATACCTATACTTATTTTCTTGTAAGCCTAAAAGTACTTACTTTGATCCTGAAGGCCAACCTTAACGTGCATAATTTCGCCATATTTCTGGGAAAGTTTGTGGTAAGCTCGGAAGCCAAAAGGGTGAGCTTTAATAATTTGTGGTAGGTTACCCAGTAGGGGATACTGCCAGGGTCCTAAGAGAAAAAATATCAAATTTTATAATCAAGTTTGTGTATTGAAGAGTTTTAAAAAAAGAATTATTGCATTTATTATATTAACCTGGTGGAAGATTCTTCCTCCGCGGTCCACCAGACAGGCGCCAAAGGATCAGCCCCGCCACAAAAAATAGGAGAAATGCTTGCAGCATTATGGAAATTTACTAGTAACTTTGAAAGTATTTCTGGAAATGTCCCAAAGTTCTGCCTTCCTTTCCTGTCTCCAGTGCAATTGCTTCTGAGTTGGAACTTTTGAAAACGCTTTATAGGAATATAACTCACTTTGAATTGAATAGCGTCAGTTATGCAATAGCCCGCAGGATTTCACAAAAAATGAAGTATTTAGCAAGTTGTTGTCTGGCTGATTGACACAAACATCCCCAATTGGAACTGTCAGATAAAGAGGTTACCAGTAGAATGATGCATAACCTGTAAAGAGTCTAATTTTCAGTTGCTGGTATACAATTTTAAGCAAAATTACTCAAAAATTACATCAGTATGCAGGGGAAAAATCCTGAAAATAAATGCAATAAATTAAACTTAAATCTCAGTTAGTGATGGCAATTTTGCCATTTCTTTTTGCTCTTATTCAGCATTCGACTTATCGATGATTGGAAAATTTATCTATTCAATTGTCAATTGACGTGAAATGTTAAGTACTTGATGAATGCAACATTGATGAAAAATTACACGATACAAAATTAAAATATGAAGTGGGGACAATAAGCCACCCACTTGAAAATGTGCCATCCGTGACCAAACGTAAAATTCATTATTTGTCGTTCTGTCAAGCAAAGAATAGTAAGCGCAAGCCCAGTTTCCAAACTTAAATTTTTCAAAATGGGAAGCAGTATTACATACGAAGTGATCCCAATTTTCCAGTCTAAGGAAATAAGCGAGTTCCTCTTGAGTAACTTCTTCCCACATGAACCAATCTCAAGAGCTTTCGGTAAAAAGTATTTAATATTTGCATTGGCTAAATAAAATACGTTTCTTGCAACCAATCTGCAATATTTTTGAGACGACTCTTAATTTTTGTTTTTTAGGATTGCCAAATAGCCAAGTTGAAAGATGGTTTCCCATGAATATTGAGGCATGTCTGCAGCAAGGATGCAGTATTCAAGCTGTTGACGCTGAAACCGGAAAGTTGGTTGGAGTCGCTATCAACATCCTGGTTGAGAAACCACTCAAGAATGAAGGAGATAAAGATGGAGAAGAAAAGGAAGGGAGGGGATTACTCGAAATCCTTGATCCTGAAAAGGAGCCAGTTATGGTGAACATTGCAAAGTTTCTTGGAGTACTAAATCAAGGTTTGCTTATCATAATAAATACAACGAAATATTCTTGAAGTTTTTTTTTTTTTTTATTTATTTTTTTTATTTCGGATGTAGTTTCGGATGACTTCTACCGAAGCGGAGCCGATTCTAAAGGAATTGTGCGTACATTCAATTGCATTTACTTTGCTGTTCTTCCTTCATGCGGGAAAAAAGGAATTGGAAAGCGACTTATTGAAGAAGGAGAGAAAGTTGCGCGACGTTATCCGGTTTCATTTCTTCAAGTAAGTTTATCATGGATAAAGATGATAAACTAGGAGGAAGCTTAAGCCTATGCATTCCGATCTAATAGAACAACGCTTACTTGCTTGATTTCATCACAATGCGTGCTAGTATTAAAACCATTTCTATTATTAAAAAATAATAAAATAATACATTTTTTAAATAATTTTAGGTGGATACAACGTCAGAATTCAGCCACAGAATATTCCACATTCACTCAGGCTATGATGTTATTAGAGAAATCGACTTAGCTCCGCATATCCCCAACATTGATAAAATTGATGGAGGCGTGCATAAGAAAGGACGAATTCTTTTGAAGAAGCTTTAAAAGTTGGCTATATTCTAAACTGCAATGCACATCATTCCAAATAAACAGGAAAAATCCAAAACCTCAATTTTCGAAATTTACAAAAAAAACTTTATTGCCCATTTTTAAATAAATATTTCCAAGAGACTTCTATACCTACTTAATTCTAAACTTTTTACTTTGAAGGTCGACAAATTGGCTTATGGTTCACAACGTGACATTCTTCCTCATTTGTACATTTTGTGTTGGTGTGCACACACGGATTTTTGCAGTGTCCCCTTTCCCCTTCCTCCTCAATCGCGTCTTTCTTGCCATCAATAGATAACAAAAGGTCCAGAAAGAATGAAGATGCGTCTTGAATGAGACATGCCATGTCTTGGTCGCAGTTATTGTCCGTCTTGCAAGGTTTCAAGCACCTTTCAGACACGAGTGCCTTCTCATAGCCCGGTTTGCACACACATTCTTCCTGCTCATTAACTTCTGTACAGTCTGAGTTCTCATAGCAAAGTTTGGAGCAGGTTACCTCTCCTTTCATAACGCTATATGGAACAGCATTTCGGGTCCCATTGAAGTCTGCTACGCAGAAGAAAGATCCTTCTGTGTTGTTTTCGCTCTTCCGTACGAAGAAACCTCTGAGGGGGTCGTATTTTTCAAAATTGGCAAATTTTACTCCATCCTATTAACCATGAGGGAATTATGACTAAAAATATTTATGTGATCAATATGATTTTGTTATTCAGATGTAAAAAAAACCTCAGAATTTTGCCTTAGCAGAGTCACTGTGGCATTTGGCTCCGCAATTGCACACGGAATTATGAAAGGATCTTTGTCAGAGCTGACTGGAGCCGATCTTGTTGATGCAAATAAATGTTTTGCTGTACAAATGGAATGATTTAGTAAGCTTGTTTGTCTCATAATTTTCATGCAGTTAGGTGGAAGATGAAATAGCTTGATAGTGACTTTATTAATTGCGTTAGTACTTTGGTATTAGACAGTTTGGTGTGAAATGATACTGTTAGGTAGTTAGTTACATGAAGTTAGGATTTGACTCACATGTAAGATCACAAGTAGTACTACAAATACTTTACTAAAGTTAGTTAGACTGGTAACTAATAAATCAATCTTATCGTGTAATATGTCAGTGTTTACTTGGAAAGTAAATGTGTGATGAAACCTTTTTCCCATGGGACGCGTCGATCGATTTACAGATGTAGATGCCGGTGCACTCGCCACAATCTTCAAAATAAAAAAAGAGGTTATGTCAGTGATAAAGTTAAAAGAATCTATCTCTACCTCCCAAGTTAATTCGAGAATGCAGTACCTGTAGGAAGGAAGGCGTACATCATGTGTCTCTCGACATCAAGACTGTGGGTACCGTTGGAAAAGGAAGAACTGGAAGAACCTTGTCCGGTGTTATGAAATCTGAAAGTCTATTTAAAGAAAATATTTTTAATAAAGTATAAAAGATGTACTTGCAAATGCCCGCTGCTGGAAATATATTTTTTAAATTGAGTTTTTACTTACCGGATTTCCGCTGTAATCCAACTCAACTGGGAAATTTGCCTCGCAATGTACTGAAATGTCCTTCATGTCCCTCACATGAATATCATTTTGAGTTCCGTCACGGCCAAAGTACATTTTCTTCGGGTGTCCGGACATCTTATCCGTTCCAGAAATCCATCCAGAAATCCCATCAGGTTCATGCTTGAGTGTATCGTGGTCTTCATCGGCCGTAGCAGATGATAGAGCCACACAAAGAAAGATTAATGCATTTATCACCTTCCAATTACACATCTTTTTTCTAGATGAGTGAACAGAACTCAATTATGCAATAAAAGTATTAAATTTCGAGCAATAAAACAGCAGGTGAGTAAGGTAAAAAAAATAGCTATAGATATAATAGGAAATCACTGGCGTGTGTATCCAGCTTAATCTCTGTCTTAAGACTGAATGTAATCATCCAAAGGATTCCTGCTCTTAAAGAGCGTCTCAGCTCCCAAAACTCTGAGCTAGCTATAATAGGTATCTCTACTAAAGGAAAATGCACGAGCAAAATTGCATTTTTCTTACCTGTGTGGAGGAGGTCCAGGTCCAGTAAGCCAGCTTACAACAATGCGTGCAAAAATCCTCCGACAATTGATGAAAAGATGCGATAAGATACCTACTAACTTTAAGCCCACAAGATTGAAGAAGCTGCAGCACAGCGGCTACACCTCCACCAAGATTCTACTTTAGCATGCCAAGGAGCTAAGAAAAAGGAGGCATATCAATCACTGTCAGAATATTAGCTTTTTTCCTGGGTTGTCTTGTAGTTACTTCAAAGCTTGCAAAATTTCCCAACAGTATAAGTATGATTACATAGTACGGAATAAAAAATCATATGAAATAATTGGACATGAAACGTACCTAGTTTATCTAATAGCAATTAAATTCATCAACGTAGATAATTGCTCGTTTTGCTTA
The DNA here is from genome assembly GCA_027744115.1 of Acrocyrtus sp. NNG-2020. Classification (NCBI taxonomy): domain Eukaryota; kingdom Metazoa; phylum Arthropoda; class Collembola; order Entomobryomorpha; family Entomobryidae; genus Acrocyrtus; species Acrocyrtus sp. NNG-2020. Next base: position 5,208 of record JAHZND010000841.1, on the reverse strand, counting down.
CCACTGCCTCTACATTATTATTATCAAGTTCATACTAGGACAGAAGAAATGGCCACGCTGTTTTGGGCAAGTTATAAAAAACTGGATAATTTTGGGAAAGAGTCCCGAGGTGCTATATCATTTGGAGCGATATGGCTGAAAAATCCTGGGAGATTTATCAGCGCATGACACTTACGTACGTACTTAAAAAAAGAATTTTTTTCTGAGTCACTTTTAAAATAGGGTGAAACTGGTTTAAGTCGAGAATGGCGTCAGAAAAGTACTTTCAGAAACAGTTTTTTCGCCTTTCCAGTAAAAATACTATTTTTATGGGATTGATGAAATGAAACTAAGATTTATGACTACAAATATATGGGACAGGCCTACTGTTTCCTGGCTTGGAATTGCTTACTCGGTTACATTTTACGATGTAATAATTTGATAAAGCTTAATCTTTTTATGATTAACTACAGACAATTGCTTCAACAATTGTACATGATTTTCATGCAAAAACCTGCTTAGTGGCTATAACTTAAGTGCAAAATAAAACTGACTATTTGAACTATTTTATGAGTTACTGCACTCACGTACACATCTTGTCTACAGAAATGGATTGCTTTTTCCAACCCACTGTATTTTTATACAAGTGTCATAATATCTTTCAAAAAATATGATAGCGCAGTCCAGTAGCGAGTTGAGAGGTGAATATGAATATAGTAATTAGTAAAGTAAATTACCGCGGAAAAAATTGTTTTTTATGGGTTTTTTGCACAAAAATGTCTTTGGGTGAGCGCCAGGAGCACCTACGATTTTGGCCATAATATAAATGCATGTTATACAAAAAATAAATGCTGATGCCAATATATAAGTACAAATTGTGGCATCAATAATGGCGAATAGTGATTGTTAGTGTGTAACGTTTCATTGTAATCATATTTTTAAATGACGAGAAAGCGCCACTGTAAAAAGGAAAGCGTTGACGTTTAATGACGATGAGACGATAGGAGTGCAAATCCAATAAAATGCCAATTTTATCAAGCTCTCTTACCTGATAGAAATGCATCTTTTTATATGTAAAAAGGAAAGCGTTGACGTTTAATGACGATGAGACGATAGGAGTGCAAATCCAATAAAATGCCAATTTTATCAAGCTCTCTTACCTGATAGAAATGCGCCTTTTTATAGAAAATTTCGTATATTTAGATAGACTAGTACATCGAGTCAGCACAGGAAGACTGATTGATAAAAAATTAGAGGAAGTTGTAGATGAAAATGTTAGTATTTACGAATTTCACATCAAAATTCAATTGTAGGATTGTAGATAACAGCAAACCAGCCCAACATTTTTGTTATGTGTTATCCTTTCGTCGGATCATTGTTGTTGCAGATTTCTAGCAAGAAATATGCCTCTCTATTTGTAGTACCTTGTCGCTCATCATTTCCCAGAAAGTTTTCGTTAGTACCAAGCAAAGACTTACGCAAGTCTGTTTTCGTCATCATGTTAAACCGGTCTTCGTTTTTAAGCCGTTCTCGGCCTGCAATTACGGTAATAATGGTGGCTGTAATTGGCAACTGTGTGCTATCTCCACCTTCCGCAGCCTTTCCAGTTCAGCGAGGATCGTTCAGCCTTCTGGGTAATTATAATATGTTAATTTTTTTTATTATCTGGCTTTTGCAGTTTTGCGCTTAATTTTTTAATCTAATTAATTACAGGGATTTTCCAATTTACTTTAATTTTGTTTTCATCTAGATCGACTAATTCGTTCAAATCCTCTTCGAACTCTGGCGAATTTGTTGAATCGAAACAGATTATCTATGAACATGTATTATCCTAATCTCCAGCCACAGCCACAGCCACTTCACTATCCTCACATGGGCATGCCAGGGACGGCTTTGCATTACGTAAAAATGCCAACTGCTGTACAGCCACTTTACTACTCATCACCTCCACCTGCAAAACCGCTGATGACGTCTATTGGCCATGTTGCCACCCATCCCACGTCAGCCAGTGCAATTACCCCAGCCACCCCCACAATATTTTCTACATGGTGTCACCTACCCCGTTATGAACGTTCCTCAGCAGCACCCACAACAGATTTTTATTCAGCCAGCAGTGTCAACTTATAACTTGGCAGGACAAGTACAAATTGATCCACCTAGACAATCACAAATTATAGGACAATATGACCAAAAATATTTGCTTCCATCACCATCACCATCCCCAGCGTTGACTCCTGAAGAGCCGGTTTCACTCCTTAGTCAAGTGGAAACTCCTCCTCCCGCACTCCCCGTTCATTATAAAAATGACAATGACTTGACCAGTCAAAAGGCTGAAACTGCAAATCAGTTGGAAGTAGCCAGTTTCACTCCTTAGTCAAGTGGAAACTCCTCCTCCCGCACTCCCCGTTCATTATAAAAATGACAATGACTTGACCAGTCAAAAGGCTGAAACTGCAAATCAGTTGGAAGTACAGCTTCCCTCGCCAATTGAATATTCAACCGAAGTGCACACCAATAAGAATGGAAACTCAGCTGCGCAGAATCCTCAATTGATTAAAATTGTCGTTATTAATCCGTCAGACCTGCAAAAAATGAGAAATCTTGAAAAAGAACTATCCACAGCGGAAATCAGTACACCTTCGCATGATATGGTAAAAGGTTACACGATGAAGTACGATAATGAGGATGGGTCAGATGCAGAAATACTTTTGGACTCCAATTCTCAAAATGCCCCAGACAGTAGTGTTATATCCAAGGAATCATGCTATGAACCAATGTGCGATCCGTTTCTGAGAAAACTGATTCCGGAGCTGCTGGCATCGTCAACAACCTTTCAACATGATACGATAGACATGAACGTCAATCGTGCTGACGATCTCTATTGTCATCGTTAAAAGTGATAATGACACTGTGATTCCTGTTGACTACTCTGTCGCATATTTAAACGGTAACGAAAAGTTACCGTCTAACGAGGAGCAAATAACGCTTTTTGAGCAAAGTACATCTGAGCCACTGCACACAGAACAGTCAAGTGTGCAGCCAGCAAGAGTCCACTTTCCGAGAAGACGACTCTCCGCGAAAATCAATTCTACATTAATTCGCAAATTCGACAGATCGCCATTACCATCACTATCAGCGGAGAAGGAAAATTCACAAACATTAAATTCGTTGGAAGGAGTGCGCAAAAAGCTAAGGGGTAATTATTTCCGCAAGCACTTTATTTCAACAACATCAGCAAGATCAGTAGAGCCGCTCCATTCAGAAACGGAAAGTGATGTAATTACTTCATCTAATCTGATGCAAGTTCCCACCCCGAGAATATTTGGGCCGGAGAGGTCCTACCCCCGCTATCGTTATGGGTCGTTCAGAAACGGAAAGTGATGTAATTACTTCATCTAATCTGATGCAAGTTCCCACCCCGAGAATATTTGGGCCGGAGAGGTCCTACCCCCGCTATCGTTATGGGTCCAGTGCAGCCAGATTAAAACTGAAAAAGACAAGTAATGGCAAGATGCAATACTCCGCTGGTGTTGTGTTCAACAAAAAAGCGGAGGAAGGGCTAAAAAGCGAGTCTTAAGTTGATTTAGATGTTCTGTACAATTTTTTTACAAAAGAAATGTGTTCTGAAAAAGACAAGTAATGGCAAGATGCAATACTCCGCTGGTGTTGTGTTCAACAAAAAAGCGGAGGAAGGGCTAAAAAGCGAGTCTTAAGTTGATTTAGATGTTCTGTACAATTTTTTACAAAAGAAATGTGTGATAAATTATAATTTATTTTCGCGTAGTTTCCGAAATGACGCCATCAAGTGCTAAAAATAATAAATTAAAAATGCAACTTTCTACGCACCAGTGTTTGTATGAGTATATTTATTTTTAAGGCGATTTCGAAAAAAAATGAATGACTGACTGACAGTGGTAAAGCGACTACCTGACTTCCTACTTAACTTTTTATTAAATGGAAAGTTCCAACTGACGACTTCAATAAATTATGTAAAAACCAAGAAAGGTGGCAGACTAACAAATTGTGATTGACTTTGCATTTTTACTCTTAACGAAAAAGAATTGTTTTCATTAATCAGAACAATAAGTGGGGTGAAGTTTCTCTCAAAATTATCTTTGTTGATGCATCTGTGTACCTGACATGACTGCAAAATGGCTTACATAATTCAACTGTACACAGTACACATTGTATAATGCTGATACTGTTTCAGGAATGGCACGCATCCCATATCCCTCGTATTTCATGCATGGGAAGAAATCATCTCAAGGTCAAAATCAATTCATCTGTGATTATTCTCTGTGAAAAAGTGAGCGTTTTTTCTCGTTAGGTACGTACAGCAATCAGCCAAACAGGATTCATGCTTTTCACTAAACTAAATTAGGTATTCGTGTTAGGATTTGGCACTGCATGGCCGCTTTTTCTTTCTACACGACTCAAAATTAAAAAAAGGAACTCGGAAGGTAGTATGAAATAACCTTTTCGAAATTCATACATTTGCCTTGTCTTGTCAAAGTTAATACTTGCATTAACTTCAAGTCAACAACCGTCGCGTCTGCGCGTCTGCCTTATACTTGACAACCAATTCGCGTGTAACCGAAACTAGAATCTACATAGACAAGTAGGTAGGTAGTTTTAAGTAAGACTAATACAACTTCCAACTTTTACCTGGCTGCCCTCTCGTTTGCCAAATTGAAATCGTTTGCAAATTACAAAAATCCATTTTAATATAACTTTTTTCAAATGCATCATGCTTCCATTAAAACGAAACATGCAATGCATGAGATGTACTATGCATGAAATCGCTTACATGAAACTAAAAGCTGCTGGTGCTGTGCTGACTCATCTCATTTCATCATACAAATGCTAGTTAGTAAAAGGAAGAAAAGGGCTGAAAAATTTCAAGACATTTCAATTTCAAATATCCAATATCCAGCACTAGCTTTTTAATCGGAGAGAGGAAAATTTCATTTCTCATGATCTGTAGCTTTCTTCCTCATGCATGCAGGCAAATACAAAAACGTGGGTCCCTAATTTATTTGCTTAGGCTTTAAATACACACTAACATAATGCCGTTTACAGGCTCAGAGTGTCGCCAGCAGTCAAGGTTTAGTCGTAAAGTTTTTAATAGAATGAAGTTTAAGGAAAGATTATTCGTAATTAGCTCTTTATGATGTCCCTTACAAAGCTCTCGTAATGAAATTTTAAGATAGTGTGATCTATGATATAAAA
>JAHZND010000840.1:0-17642 GCA_027744115.1 Acrocyrtus sp. NNG-2020 | reverse complement strand
GTTATGCAGTACGCATCTCAAGTGAAATGAAATTAATGTGTTGGAAAAGACTCTCGGCTAATTTGGCTCGGTGAAAGATTTGAGTTGAACGGGGTATTTACAGTGAAAAAAGTGCTACTGACGCAATCCCGCAGAAACGTTACGTACAAGATGCATATTTTGACAATAAATAACAGCACTCGATTCCATCTGTGAAGTGAATACTGCCAAAAAAATAATCATCGCAAAGATATACTGTGAAGCCCCTAACAAGGAGTTGCGAAATAGTTTATTGGATAAAAACATTTGTTACACGTATTACATCAGTTTTACATTCTCTTTCTTAAAAACTGTGATAAATTTCAGATATGGCTAATTTTGACATTACACTTGAGAAAGGACGTCCAGTCCAGTGTAACCTTCCCTTTCGAACATAATTTAATAAAAATTTATTTTCCCCTGGTGGACGGATATTTGTCAGTGGCAATTTATTTCAAAACTCATTTTTCAGAGTTTGAAGGGCGACCAACGAACTACTTTGAACATGAATGACCATGGGAAAACATGTAGTTTGGTTAAAAAAAATTGATTAGCGTACAAGAAACCTTCATACCGTAAATAATTGAATCTTCTTGTTCCTTTTGCTTGTAGTTAGGAAAGAACCTTTTTATCAGGATATGTTACACTTGCCGAATCTGGAAAGACTCGCGTGCAAAATACATCACTTTTAGAAGAAAAATAATGCGCGACCCACCGTCAACGTACTTTTGGCATCTCATTTTTACTTTCTTGGAATTGGAAACAGCACCCGAAAAAAATTTTTTTCTTGGCATTTGACAAGGATCTTAAAGGATTCTTATGAGTTGCGGTGTGGTGCGGTTTTGTGTAAATGTACCACATGTCCTTAACGAAGGATTTCTATTTTTCGTGAGAAAAATTGAGAAAACCCACAACCACTACAGCTACGCTAAGAGAAGGCCTTGCTTTCATGGCGTGCTCAATTTAAAATAGATTTCTGCTACAGTTGACAGTTTGCCAGTGCCTTTTTGAGTAAAAATAATTTCCTCAAAAAAAGAGAACTGCGTTAGCTCAAGCATTCCTTCCCTTCCCACGATTTTTCCGCATCATCGTGGAATAGTTTGTAAAATTCAGTAAACAAATATTTCCACTTAGGAAAAAACAAATTCAAAGTCCACTTTGTCGAGGCGGAAAACTGGTGTATGTCAGTTTGTATCAAATAGCTTTGGAACGAAGTGCGCATTCTGTGAAGGAAAAATGGAGTTCAAGTTTAGTTAATTTTTTTTCTGGAGGGAAAGCAGCAGGTCATTAATTGTTCCAAAATGAACTAAACGAAACTGCCAAATGATGTGTATTAGATTCAAAAGGTCGTCATCATGAAACCTTCTCGCTTTCTACTTGATCCTTCTCCCCTAGTTTATTTTAAGTGGCGCCTCCAAAATGTGCAGCGATAAAATAAATATTTCTTTGCTTCCTCTTTCTGAAGTAAACAACAGACACTTATTTTCCTGTGTAAAGTTTTGGAATCGGAGAGAGGAAGCAAAGGAAAAAATAGTGTGAAAACTGGCTCTTCCTATTCCATCCGGATTTTTTCCCATTTCTTCTTGTTCTTTTCTCGTTGTCTCCTCCAGGTCATTGAATCTAATGGCCTTTGGACCTGCCAGAATCATTAAGATAGAGCAATACAACAAAAAGAGAAGCATTTAAGTCGTAATAGTAAAAGCTAAGGCAGTGGCATCTCACACAGAGCTCTTTTTTATCTCTCCAAAAAAATTCTAAAAAGGGGCCTACATGTGGAAAAGCAAGCCAAAATAATAACAATGTTGTTGGCTATTTATGGTTATATATTTTAATGTAAAAGGGGCGAAGGGAAAGAAAAAAAAGAGAAAAATCAAAGCTAATGGCTTGAAGGAGAAGAGCGCGTAAAAAAGATGTAAATGTTATATGGCAGTGTGATGTGAGGGGAAACCACCACCAGAATGGTAAAAGATGAGGGGCATAAAAAGAGAAGTTGGAGCAACTTGAGTGAAATGATTCCTCTTTAAGTCAGTAGTCAAGTAAAAATGGTATTCTCAGTTTACAGTGGGTCTCCCTTTCCCCGTCTGTTGGGAATAGAAATGTGAAGCGGTAGTCAATCTAAAACGTTCTCCGCTGTACGCATTTTGTGCAGGAATGTCTAACGGCATCACCGTCACCACCACCACGAACCGCATATATCGTTCTTACTAAAGGAACTTTCTAGGAGCCGGGGAGAGAGGAGAAAGGGGAAAAGGGAGATCTTGCCAAACGACCCGATAAAAATGCACGAATGCTTCACGATCTCTCTCTCTCCTTTTTTTTAAAAAAAATCCACAACTTATTGCCAATTATTTGACCTCCATTGGAATTGCTGCAAACATTCATTCCCTCCCTTTTCTTGGAAGTTCAGCTGATTTGCATGTACGTGGAGGCAACGGAAAGTCAGGCCAGAATGACAGTGGCGTGTCCTGCGCTTGATCACGTTTTCACTTACATAAACTATGCTCTATCTCTTTGTATGCCTAAATTAAAAAACAATCAAGGATTTTCCATTGAATTCCGCTGTTTGATTGGATTATTGGGATTGAATTAGATGGCTGCGTTTTTTAACGAGATAGCTGGTAGTTGTGTGGTGCCAGCCGGTTTGTTTATTTTTGTTTTGTTCCCACTTGGGAAACAAACAGGAAAATCACTCTGGCTTTTCTCGGTTCAGTGTTTCAACTTGATGCAATAATTTCATGAAGTGGCTCAGAATTTTAGGTTTGTATGGATGACGTAAGTTCAGCTTCAAAATCCTGTTTCGACCTATATATCAGCACAAAATTAATTACTTTGGCTCTATGTTCCAAGATAACATTTCTCTTTCGATTTTACTAAAAATGTATAGCGCCAGCAGGATGTACCTTTAGACATTATAAACCTAAACTTGCATCTCTGTGCTCAATATGAGACGTAATTCCACCATTATCACTATCAACGGACCAATAGCTCTCCGCTTGTTGTCAGTCTTTGGAAACTGGATTTAGAATTGCATCAGCTTCAAGTTAAAAAACGAGATATCGCAATCTAAATTCTAATATGAACTCGTTGCTGTTACCTATATACTATATAAGCTGCAGAATTTCTTTGTTCTTCTGATAGCACTAATGCAGAACAGTTAATTGATTTCAAGCATAACCTATTTTTCGATAGCCCCTTTTCTATATTTACTTCTATTGCGCGTTACCTATTTATAAAATTTGAACATGTGAGTAAAGATTAAGATAAGAAGCGGGTCGACGTTGGTTAGCTCAACTGAAGCTATGTCTTTTTTATCCTCGAGTAGCAGAAACTTTATGAAAAGAGAAGGTTGAGAAAACGCAAGTGAATTTTTATGAGAATTATTATCTAATGCTTGGTATAATAGCAGAATCTTTAGAGTGAAGGAGGTAAATTGATTGCTATTATTTGTAGGAGTCAGCAAAAACTTGTGTGATATGCTTCAGGGTCATCAAATCAGTAAATCAATGCCAGCAGTCACGCAGAATTCATGCCATGAAAATTGTAATTAGGTATACCAAAAGAATAATAAGGGAAAGAGTCAAGATTTGAGACCAGTTTTTCTGTGTTTTTGCTATTTATTGCTGTGTAAGAGCATTTCAAAGTTTGTGTAAGGAAATAATAAGAGGGTCTTATTTTGTATGTACGTTCCGCAAGTTTTTGATTTTTATGTTTATAAATCAGTATATATTTTGAAAAATCACACGGAATGCAAAAACGTGAAATCAGCAACCAAAGCGAAGTGGTAATCGTGCTGATATTCACACAAGAAGCACAGGGTATAGGTATCTGTAGCTTAATTACTTAATTACAGTTTTGCAGTATATCAGCAAAAAGGTGTAAATTGTTGATGCTGTTACTGCTTGTTACGTCCACTTTGCAGCAATTATTATTATTGTGCAAAATATAGATAGCTATTCGCACTGCAAAATATTTTCAACCGCGGATAAAATTATTACGAAATTATTTCTGGAACGAAATCTCTCACGTTTCTAGTCTAAAACTAGCACGTCTCTCCACCTGTGCTGCAGCTGATAGAAACCAACTTTGTATAGCATGAGAGATATTTGGAGTGTTCATATCGATAGACTTTGTATTTAAGTAAAGTGCACGGTATGATGCAACATAGGTGTACATATTTCGTGCCTGAAAGGAAAGGAAAAAAAGAAGTCCAACTGTGGGATATGACATGAACTTGACACTTCTGAAACATTATGCTAACTTTTGGTTTGTATGAGATAGTACTAGTTTCACGAGTTATGATGAATGATGATGTTAGCAAAAATCCCAGTGGAAAGTTTTTCGATTTCAAGTTTCACAAAATGAAGCAGAATCTACAGTACATTGTTTGCAGTGGGTTTTTCTTTCTGCACAAGTTTTTGGAAGAGAAATGCGGTCGAGGTCACAGATGTAGTCAACAGCCCATTACCTTTGACAAATGAAGTTTTTGCTGAGGTCTGGCCTTTTTTATGAGAAAAATTGCTCCATGGTTTTATTTGATCCTTTTGGTTAGCTCAGAGATGATTTGAAATAAATAGGTGCTTTATATGACCTTCCCCTTCCTTTATGAAATGCGATACACTTGGTGCTCTCAGAGAATGCTGTCTAGTGTCAGCTTCTAATGAGTCCATGATGATAAGGTAACATCTCACATACGTTATGTGCTGGTAGTAGTAGCCTCTGCACCAATATACGCTCACTTTTTTTGGTGATCATTTGATCAATATCTAAATGTGCGACCTTAAGCCTTATAGTTACCCCACTTACCCCGTTACCCCCATGTAATTCCCTAGGCAGAAAATAGAAATGCACATCTGAAATAGTAAGTCGTATTTGTAGGGAAAAGTTAGAGTTACATTGTCTTGTCTCTTCCTGTATCGCATCGTAATTTGACTTCTAAAGCTTTTCAGCTCCTTTACTGCACTTAGATAAGCTCTTTTTTTACTTTGTCTGGAAAGCTGTTAGAAGTGCATTTTGTCTACCATATTATACGTGTTTTATCAGAAACACGGTCAAATTGCCTTTTCCGGAAAACAAATGAGTCGATTAGCAGCTTTTNTTGTCTGGAAAGCTGTTAGAAGTGCATTTTGTCTACCATATTATACGTGTTTTATCAGAAACACGGTCAAATTGCCTTTTCCGGAAAACAAATGAGTCGATTAGCAGCTTTTTATCGGAAAGCTTTATGATAAAAGCTGTATCGCCGTATGCACGAAGAAAATTTTCTTTGCTGCATTTACGTGTAAGTTTGTAAGCAACTATGCTCCAACGCTGCAAGTAGAGTCTACTATGCTTGTTAAGACGAAAACAGATTACGAAATACGCTTTGCTTCTTCGTCTATGTTATCTTATGAAACTTAAGTGGTTAAATAAAGAAGTAATCAAATCAGTTTAAGTAAGCTGACGTGATTGGAAAGTGGCTGAAACTGGTCCTTCCCCAGTTCACTGATTAATGCCTGTATCAAAATCCAAACAGCCTCCGACTTGTAAGTGCATGTTTTCTTCGTCGCGCCGCGTCGCCAAAATCATATCCATCAACTACAATTTCATCCAATAACAAATCGAAAATTTAGAAAAAAATGAGCCATAAATTGTACGCAACAACCTTCACATGCATTTTACAAAGTCGCGTCGAGTATTTCTGGACTGAAAGAAAGCCAAAAGCCAAGTAAAAATCGTTTCGTGGAACTTTCATTGAGACAGAAACTTAGACCAATTAAAAAAAATTCATTGAAGGTCGCACAAGATAGAATTCTTATACATGTTACATGAGCACAGTCACTTTACTCCGACTTCAAAATAAAATGAATCGGGGATCGGCAGATCAGAAATTTCAGATCAAATCAACTACAATTTTAACTCAAACAGATTCACTTTACATAAGTCAAGTGAAGTGTAGCATGTAGCGTTACACGCATTACAGCTATCGCACACACAGCCTTTCGTCTTTGTTCGGTCAATGCACGTCAATGCAATGTCTGTAGCACGTTACTTTTCTGCGTTATAATATGCGTTATGTGAACTTACGATACCCTCCGCCAAACTCATTGAGTAGTGTGAGAGAGCGGGAAGTAAATCAGCAAAAGGTGTATCTGGATTTTGATTCTCTTTTCTAGCTCGGCGAAAATGCAGCGAAAATACACATGGGCAATGCAGCTGCTTTTTGTGATGTTTTTGCATTGAAATGCAAAATGCAGGTACTCCTGTTCACGTGCTAGCTAATGTTATGAAAACTGATCTGAGGTGCCCTGATAAGCAGACAATAGAAGATAATTTAATTATATAAACTTTTATATAACTTTACGTAACTGCAAATTACGGAGAGATGTAAAGAACAATGGCATTTTGTCATGAATTTTGTGACCGGCAAGAAAAGTGCTGTTGTTTTAAGAGATTTAATTACAGTTGTGAGTTTGCTGGGTAGGTGTAGGTGATAAATTAGTTATGAAAACACTCCGTTCTGGAGGTGGTAATATTGACACGAAATATTTAGATTCAAGATAGCTGAGTTAGAAAAAATGACACTCAGTTTGGGACCCTTTGCTGCCTCTCTTGTGGTAACGTGAAAATTTGTGTATTTATTTTTGTTAAGAGTTCTTTTACTTTAATCAATTGGCTGATAATTTATTAATTTTTTATGTTGCAGGCAGGAAGCGCAGCGGGTACAGCGGTGGACATGATACTCTTTCCTTTGGATACCCTTAAAACTAGATTACAGAGCAAAGGAGGATTTTGGAAGAGTGGAGGATTCTCAGGAATATACAGAGGGGTTGTTCCAGCTTTCATAGGGTCTGCTCCTAATGGTAGCTTTTGATAACAGTAATTTCAATTTTTGCAGGAAAGGTGAAGGCAGATAATTTAAAAATAAATGGGTGTTTGTTGATGTTTCAGCTGCCGTATTTTTCTGTACATATGACATGTCTAAAAGACTGATATCTGACTCTTTGAAACTAAAAGAAAATTCTGCAATTCACATGACCGCTGCTTCGCTAGGAGAAATAGTAAGTTAATTTGTCGACGTAGTTGTCAACTTGCGATTTCAGCTTTTTATATAGATCTTGTAGTGAATTTATAATTGTTTAGTGGTAATAGTAATCTGGGACTATTTGATTTTAGTCTGCCTGTATCGTAAGAGTTCCAGTGGAGGTGGTCAAACAACGTCAACAAATTTCTAAAAGGGCTGCAACTAATATAATCAGCGAAACCTTCCACGCTGAAGGCATCAGGGTACTTCTTCTGTTTAACCTTTTCAATGTTCAAACTGACACTTGGCAGATAATGCCTTTTAGTGTGCGATTATTGACAAATGATGATAACATAATATTAAATAATAACTTCATCTTTCTTGAAATTTTTGATAGGGCTTTTATCGGGGATATTTTAGTACAATTTTTAGGGAAATACCGTTTTCGATAATCCAGTTTCCTCTATGGGAGTTTCTTAAAAGTCAGGTTGCAAAAAGGGAAGGCTCATGCTCCCCATTTCAGTCATCGTTGTGTGGTGCAGTAGCTGGTAAGAATCATTCTGACTAATTACAAACTCGGCTTTTGCTACACTTGGTTTTAAAAATATGCTCCTGATTTAGGCGGAATATCTGCAGCCTTAACGACTCCGTTGGACGTTGCAAAAACTAGAATAATGTTAGCTGAGGTCTCTTCAGTAGAGTCACAAGGAAATATACCGTCAGTACTGAAGCTAGTATACAATCAGCGAGGATTTGGAGGGTAAGTGTGTCCTATTACGTCTTACTTCATTAATTGCAATTTTTTGGTAAATGAAATGTGTGCTTAACCTTCAATTATGTGTTTACCTTTCTTATTTGAACGATGTTTTAGTTTTTTAATAACCATCGTATTTTTGTAGTCTTTTTGCAGGAGTTGTTCCTAGAACTATGTGGATATCATTTGGAGGATTTATATTTTTCGGAACTTATGAGACTGTGAAAAGTATGGTTGTTGCATAACCTAAAAATGATGTAGACAAATCTTTGTCCTGTACTAGATTGCATTGAAAGGTGGGTAAAAGTTTCAGTCAATAAAAATGTAAGACCAATGAGGTGATAGCCAAAGAAAAAGGAAGTACGCACAACTGTAAAAAGCTACCACCAGCATAGTATTTTCTGTACTAAACATGAGTAATTGGACATCACGGTACACATCGTAGCTCATTTTAAAAGTTTTATAGCTGCAGGGCAGGGAACAGCAACTATTGATTTTGTTTTAAAAAAACTTCTTTGTAAATCCTAACCTGCGTACACCGCTCAATGTTTGTGCTCATAAAGCGTACAAAATTCCAGTGACGATAGCATAATGTACGTGACGTTCCTCTGCGATGAAGTTTGTCCTCTTTCGTCTATTCTTCATCATCAGTCAACACATCAACTCTGGATTTATTTTTTCATTTAGGTTATGCAATGTTGTCGCGCTTGTCATCCATATTCATATCGCTACTTATTGAGAGGAACATGTAGTCGTTTTTTTAACTAGTGACTGATTTCAGATGTTGTTAGACTGAAAGTTTTGCTTTAATAAAGTCATATTAATGACATGATTATTCACAGTTTGACGGGTTATCTGTGTTTGTTTAGTGCACAACTTTTTATATTAAACCCATACATAGCATACATACCTCGTTGGTGAGTGGATAGTCAGTTTAATAAACCTATAATTTATCATGCATACACTCATTCATGATCATGAATAAAACTTTTCAAATGTAAAAGGCTGTGCTGGTGCTGTAGTTGCGTGTGTTGGTCGTCTTAACTCACTTCTTCATTCAATCGAAGTGTGAATAGGAGACTGGGATCTGGACTGGAAGATTTTTCACTTCCCCGTTCAAGAAATTCTGCTTTATAGTGACGCTATGCTGAGCATATAAGTGGTAAAATGAAATTATTTTGTGGATTGCCAAATGAAACGGCGTCTACAATTGTGGGTATTTTGCATATTGTAAGTGAACTTGTTTCATGTGAATTATATACATACCTACTTCAGCCTTTAGAATTCAAACTGGAAAGCCGAGTTTCTTAAAATTTTAATTGCAATGACAGGTGTTTGGGACAATTCTTTGTGCCGTGTATGGCACAGCTCTGAGAATCGTGTGGAATGGAAATATTTCTGGAGAGTCTCTTTTAATTAGATCTGATGTGGAAATAGATTTTATATCTAGTCTGGGGGTAAGAGACAGATCAGGTAAAAAAAACTATAAAAATCATTTTCAACCGATAGCGTTGAATTGTTCTATAATTCTACTGTAAAGTTCAAAATTAAATGAGTTGTTTTTTGTTCACAAAGTTGACTTTGCCAGAATTTTCACTACTGCCTTTCTGTGCCTCAGTGCCACCAAGATTATCCAGGGAATTTTTCTACTCCTTGCTATTTTAAAGGTACTAAATGCAAGCAAACATGAGTTCCTGTTTCATTTTTTCAAACCTTATAAAATGAGAAAAATTGAGAAATGTCGGGGCGATGTGCAAATTTTATGTTTTATTTACTCTTGCGTAATTTTTTCCAGACATCATTACTTCTGCTAAGAACCTGGCTAGCGTTTGAATTATGCACTCTCGTAGCAAGAATTGCCGTCTTTATTCTTCTCTTCACACTAGGCAATTGTAAACCTGCCATGATTTTTGTGCACAGTCTAACCTTCGCATTGGAGTTCTTCTGCGTCGTGATTGTGACTATGCTCATTTGTGATTTGAGTCGAAATCTTAGTCACATGTCTTTGAAGAAATGATCATATTATTTTGTCATCGAGTCATAACTAAAACTCTTTTTATACTTTATACTTGTTTCAACAATGGGCACACTTCTATACCAGAGCATTCTCACATAGCATCTATATATGGAGCTGTACTAACCATTAATAATTATTGAAAATCATGGAAATAAATGCAAATCACGTTTTATATCCAATATTGAGACTATTTATTCTGGATTTACTTGTTTATTTGATTCAGTATCACCTTCACCCATTGAAGGGGCATGCTCAGACAAAGTTTTATTCTGAAGTTGAGCACTTTCTTCCGGTTCCGGTTCTTTGCTAACTTCCGGAACAAGACTTAATCGTTTTAACTTTCTACAGCAATTGCATTTTAAGAATAGTTTATCATAAGGTTCCAGGCTTCTCATCCACGCGGGCATCCACTTCCAGGAATGCAAGCACTTTGGTAAAAACCGAGGAAATTGTCTCAGAGAGTTTATAGTAACTACGATCACGAAGACTGAAAAGATAATGCTGGCAACTACGATCACGTAAACTTGTCCCGCAAATGCAAGGCCCATGAAAAGGATTGGAAGCAATACGAATAATACGATGACATATAAGATCGCAAACCACCTATATTTTGCTGTCGTATTTCCTAAGGTTTTTGACATGCGGATAGGAAACCTTGTACAGGGTAAGGGAAAAAACATAATCACTCCAGTTACATTGAAGAGAAAGTGGCAGAGAGCAATCTATTCAGAAAGGAACTACAATTAGAATTTTAAATCACATTAACATTTATTTAGATATTGGCAACGTCTTAGTCTTACCTGAAGTGCTTCCGTAAAATTTTTCACTTGCGTCAAGCGCAGGACAGTAGGGAAGATTGGCGTTAGATGTGCGTCTGACCCAAATCGCCATTTTGCCTAAAATGAATATTTTTTCCAATTTATTAATTTATTTTAATCAAAGCGTAAAAGTAATTTATGCAGAGTGTATTATGGCTACCTTTTAAAATGTATTTTAGTGTTTTTACAACCAAGAACAGACAGAGTAGCAAGACAATAAACGATGCCGCTACCACTACCAGGCCGATTGCATTATCACTCCAATCAGAATTAGCAAACATGGTTCCTAAAAGCCAGGAAAAATAGCAAAGTATACTACAAATGCACAAAGCTCATTGGAGGAGATACAATGTGGGGATAATGTAAATATCTAACCTTCCTTAATCACGACAGATTTGGTTTTGTCAATGCTGCCATTTTTAGCCATGTCAATAACAGTTTGATTAAACTGTACTATAGTTTTTGTTAATGGTTCCGTTAAAGCCTTCAACAGTTTCAGTTTATTCTTTTTATCACTAGACCCTTCTCCCATTCCAATAAACGAGATTAGAAGCTTTGAAGTGGAATAGAGGTAACCTGCAGAAAACAAGGCAAAGTCACGTACATAACTTCAGTTAATTAAGTTGAATTTTTTATTCTACCTGTTATTGATTCCAGGGGTAGTAGGATCAAAGTAGTCAACCAATTAAACATGTCATGAATGGTTGCTGCTGCAAATGCTCTCCGAAACCTGTCTCGGTCATCTACTTGTAGCATAGCCAGTAAGGTGTTCGTCACGGAAGTACCAATATTAGCTCCCATTATAATTGGAATTGCTAGCTTAACTGAAATAACTAAGGAAAATACTTTACTGTTACTGTATATCAAGCTTAGCTGTAAATATTGCAAAATCAAGCTGAATATAGATTGATTACATTTTCCAGCAACTAAACCTACAACAGCGGAAGACGTTGTTGACGAACTTTGTACTATTATCGTGAATAAAATTCCACACATTAGTCCAACAACCGGTATTCTGAAGGAGAGAACTTTGAAATATTCTTTGAGGTTCGTAACCTGAAATTGTCAAAAATCTAAATTTGATAGAGCCTGTCATGAAATTTCAAGCTGAGAAGAAAATCGTCGAGATGAGTATCAATACCTCCAACTATTCTCAGTCCAATCGAAATGCAAATCGAGAGAACAAATAAAAATGTATAAAAGCACCAAAATCGAAACCCACTCAGCAACAATAGTTGAAACATGAATGGTTCTTTTTAGTATCGACAGTTCGGACCATGGCTGATTTCCAGGTAAACCATTGTCATTTGCATCTAAGTTATCATCTGCGTCATCTATGCCAAAATTATCTTTTGGTTCGCCTTTTTCCTCCTCAAGAGGAATAGCGATTGCAGTTGGAGCTGCTGCTGTAGCTTTACTATCCAAAGGAGCTTTGTTATTTGGCAAGTGGTGTTCAGCCGACTTCTCAACTATTTCAACCTTTTAATAAATAGAATTTTTTTGAAGAACAAAGTGATTTAGATTTTTTTATTAATACCGATGTTACTGTTACTGCTTGTGTGCATACCATGATACCCAGAGCGCCAACATTATCTAGACGTACCAGATAACAGCTTTTACCTGATCGATGATGCTGTTAGCCAAGCCGAACTTAAATTAGTTTAAAGTTAGTATTAAAAACATAATTTTATTTTAATTACATGACGGGTGTAATGTCGACCAAATTCTGCATTACTACAACAAGTTAACTGTCAAGTCGTTGTCATGCGATGATGAGTTGATGTAAAAATGTATGCTTGTGTCTTATACATTCTACACCACAGCGGACGCTCAAGGTCAAAGGAATCTGGCTATTTCTGCTGCCGAAAAATTTAGAAAGTTCGATTTGAAGATACATTGTGCAGAGAAATATGTAATACAGTCTTGCATCATTATGCCACTTAATAAAATCACGTTTATTGAATGCCGTTTAATTGTGTGGTACATAGGAAAAAATAAATCTGCCGCGGTCGTCTTTTAATTAAAATACTGTTATTCTGATCGCAAATTGGCGAGTGTAGTACCTATGTTTGAAATTAATAATGCTCATTGCACAGACTAGACAATTATTGCATCTCGTTGCTTCCAGTTTTCGTAAAATTATACGCAAAATTTTCTTTAAATCTGATCTTTTCCTGTTTTACAATGTACATTCCTTTTTCCATTGGTTTTCATCCAGAATGTACTCCTTCATCATTTCCATGAAATCATCGAAGATACACGGGTTGCTTTTGCATTTCGTTAAGTTTAGCTCCTCAGCCGGTTTTTCGACACCAAGTCGGTAGAATATCTATAACAGGAATCGAAAGTTGAGATCGCACAATAATCCTTTACAAATACAGCTACTGAGCGAGCACTCAAGTTTATGCAGTTTTTCACCTTAACAAAGAAGTCACTGGTACTCTCATTTTCATGCAGCTCCAAATAGATGCTGGACGCGTATGGTGGTGGATCACCATTAAAGACACCTAACGCATCCAATAATGGAGACAGGGTTGTGTCGTGACCTGAATACACGTAGAATTTTGCGTATGGAGTATTAAACAGTCTTTCAAGAATCACCTTCTCTTCTTCAATCGGGTTTCCAATCCTGCGCTTCATGTTCCGAAAGAGCTCAGTCACCAATGGACTCGCTCTTAAAACTCGCATACTGTCATTAAAAGTGTACGCCTTGATCCAATGCTTTGAAATTGGAAGTAACTGATCTGGAAAATACTGCTCCGCCCAAGCTGGCAAGGTAAGGTTGTGAGACCTCTGAAATGTTTCAACTTTATTGTATCAATGAAGAATGAAGAAAGATTTTACGATCTTATTGTTAAGTTAAATTGTTTTACCAACCTGTACAAATAAGATATCGTAAATGTCGGATACGTTGAAAAAACTAGTGATGTTTAATCCTGTTTGCTGCGACAGCTCTTTGTAAATGCTGTCATGCTGCAGATTGTAAGCTTGCTCAGAAGGAACGTTCAAAATGTCATTCATTTGTTTGTCATATTTAGGGCAAGGCATTGAAAATCCAATTTTCTAGAGGAAGTATTTCTTGCATTACCCCCACTGAAATTAATTACTTTTGCTGTTCGTTACTAATGATGCACTTACATTATCAATGGACCGTGATATAGCGTGGACTGGGACAAACTGCTGCTTTGCTCCTTCCGGAAGTTTCATTTTACCATTTTTACCACTTTCCGTTGCTGGCCACATTCCAGCCATGTTAGCCATAGCACTCTGAATTGTTCTGTCTGTGTCCGAACTCTGGACGTATATTTCGTCAGCGGTGTAAGTCTTGTT
The DNA here is from genome assembly GCA_027744115.1 of Acrocyrtus sp. NNG-2020. Classification (NCBI taxonomy): domain Eukaryota; kingdom Metazoa; phylum Arthropoda; class Collembola; order Entomobryomorpha; family Entomobryidae; genus Acrocyrtus; species Acrocyrtus sp. NNG-2020. The sequence continues at coordinate 3,705 of JAHZND010000840.1, read as the reverse complement.
GATATATCCGTCATAACGGCTTCTGATGTACTTCCCAAGGCGAAACTGCATCAGCTTACCAGTCTAAAGTATTGTAAAATATAATTTTTAGTTTTGTAAATACATAAGTAGGCATCACGCGTAATTGCTAAATCCATACCAATGTTACAAAACTGTAGTACATTTACGGGCTTCTAGTTTTGCTTACCTCCGTCAGCTTACCCCAGCCTTCAGGCCAAAACTCTCTGGAATTATAAGGGTCTTTAGGATATCTTTCAATAGGAGTCCTGTCACCATGTCTGAACAGCTAAAATTGACATTTCAAATCATTTTTACATTACTCATCGTTAGTTCAGTTTAAATTCTTACATAAACGTATATTTAGCTGTCTCATATACCACTTGAACCAGTCGAAGTGTTTTCAGATCTACAGCATCCGGAATAACTGAATCCTCTGCAAAGGGGTCTACTTCATCTCCTTGTAGTCTAATACCTGGAGGATTTCCAGTTGTCAAACTAATAGCAGCAACAAAGATGATCCCAACGAATACAGTCACACCGAACAAAACTTTCATTTTGAAAGATGATAGTCTCACTCTGGGGATAACTAATTTCATGAAAATCACAACTCCGACTAGTAGCTCCCAAAGAGATCACTGTGAGCATTTATGCAGCAGTCGTTTATCTCACTACATGACCAACAATAATTCACCTGTCACTGCCACATTAGTGCTCAATTTCTCGGTAATAATTAGCAAAGTGACTTTCAAAATGGGTGTTTGGGTCTTGGAACTAATTTACAATCTAAATTTAATTACTTCAAATCTCATACTTGCAAGGCTATTTTGATAATTACTGGAGAAAATATCTGAACAGCAGCTCACAGCTATTCACCAGCAGTGTCGAGAATGCGGAATGAGAGAAAATAGTAAAACATGTTGCCGAATTACTGCATAGATCAGTTTAGTGAGCCTAATCTCAGCTTACCTTTACTTATGTTTAGGATACATAATTGTATTGTAATGTGTGCGGCATGAAAACATGAGAGTGTGCTAATGGTGTATTGCGCCACTATTTAGCCCTCACACTCTAACATTATTGGGTTTTGCACAATGAGCCATTCAAAGTCATTTGCATCCGTTTAGAGAAAATGGACAAGCAGCATTCACTACAATAAACATGCTATGTTTAGAATGGAGAATGAGCGATGACAGTGGATATAATTCAATTACAATACATAATTCAAGCATCGTATAGTAAGTTGGAGTTTGGAATTGTGGCTATCTCTCGGTTTCTCTGACTGATGTAGATAGGAGAGTAGGTATCCATCGTTGCCAGGTCATCATAAATCATAGTATCAACCATTTTATCAGTATAGCATGGATTAGTGGTTAGAGTATAGGTAATAATTATAATAAAGTATTATAATAGCTAAAAAGTATAATTTATACGACGGATATAAATTTTTATATTCTAAAATAGTATTTAAAATGTGAAGATACGTATTGGAGATATAGGTCGGTTATACATTATTTTATAAATACCCATAGCAACCGGGGTCCTTGGACTTTAGGGTGAAAATTGGATGTCATAATCGGAATCAGGATATCAAATTTGGGGAAAATTATAAATTTGTTTGTTCTCCATCTATCGAGGCAATGGTCATCATTGGCATCAAAGTTTGCTCTATAATTGGAGAAATATCGAACAAATTTAGCTGAAATTTATAATTTTCCCCAAATTTGATATCCTGATTTCCGATTATGACATCCAATTTTCACCCTGAAGTCCAGGGACCCCGGTTGCTATGGGTTTTTATACAAATTTGCTTCTAGAGGGAAAATTTGATCGCGGCTAAGAAAATAAATGTGATATTAGGATTCAGGACCCCAAAATTAGGTAAAATTGTGAATTTCTGCTAAATCGGAGCGAGGCAGCGAATTCCGAAGTAAGGCTGGACGCAGCTGTACCTTTAAAAACTCAGCTCGCGGATTGCGTTTTGGCACTTTTTTTTCTTAAAGGGATTGTTGCATAGAAATGACATGTTTGAAATTTAGTACACAAAATCACAAATAGGAAACCACAGGATAAATCGTTAAAGCTGTCGCGTAGAAAATAAGGAAATTTTATGTTATGAAATGTTACATTTCCTTCTAACGATTTATCCTGAAGTTTTTAATTTGTGATTTTGTGTACTAATTTTCAAAAATGTCATTTCTATGCAACAATCCCTTTAAGAAAAAAAAGTGCCAAAACGCAATCCGCGAGCTGAGTTCCAGTAACCAGGCACTATAACTATTGTTGGCTTGGGATTCTTCACAATACAATACATACTACAACAAGAATGTTTACATCAGTGCTTCACACTAGTTATAACATGATATTTGACAATATAGAGCTTCTGCAAAGTGAATTTCCAAAAGTCTCCCGACTCTGCTCTCCAAGCCCAAACATGTTGTATGTACTTATATAGTCAATTATTATCATATTAGGCATTAGGATGGGGATTTCGCTATGCTTTGCAATTGGTTTGATAGATTTCTATTATTGGATAAAACTGTTAGTGCAAAAGAGACCGTATGTAATTGACATCATCAGTACTCCTCACAAAATATAGCAGAACTATAGTTTGGTTTATTAGCTCTGGCTGTCGGGTTCCAGTAGAAAGTGAGTCAAGTTTTTTGTGTAATTTTGTAAAACAAGCATCTTCATTACAGTGTCATTCATATCATGGTTTAAAAAGTAGCCAAGCTAATATGAACATAGTAGTACAACAACGTAGCATGAAAGCATAAAATCAATGCGGTCTATTTTTTTTCAATTTAATATTCAAGTTTGACTTCTGTGGATGGGACAAAATTAACGCAGAGCAAAAGTGTCTTATGAATAATGATGAATGATCGGATGAAAATGTGGTTAGGTAGTAGGCATACACAAAATAGCAACGTTTATGTATTAAGAAAACAATAAAAATGTCCTTGAAAACTTGTGACCAAATTCTATGCCAGATTCCACAACTTCCTTTCTATCGCTATATTCGTATGTACAAAAAACAATTGCATTTACAGCTAAAGGGGGTTACGTAAATATATGCAATTTTATTTATTATTTTTATTTAAATAATACGCTGTAATAAATGGATAGTATTTCACATTTCACCTAAGAAGATCTTAAGACTGGTAGTCGTTATAGGCAGATATGTGCATTTGAGATTGCTAGATAATGCTTGCTTGGTGCTTGATATGCAATTTATTATGGCTCCATGACCCAATTATTTTTCACTCGCCCTTGCCACTTTCTTTTACGCAATTTTCCATTTTTTTGTATGATGAAACATGATAATAAACCAGAACGAAAAGTTAGTAAAAATTTGTAAATTGCAAATTTTTATTTCGAATTTAAATCAACTGAAACATTCTAATGGTCTACACGATTTTAAAAAGCGCTTGACAAGTTTATTTAAAGAAAAGGTACTGTAAAATAATGTGGAAACAAAAACATAGCTTGCAATTACACATTTACTGAATATAATATCAGTAGTGCTAACATTAAAAACAGCTAAAATCTTTAATTAAAAAAAAGAGTTTAGAGAAATGCCTACACATTTCTTTAAGTAGTTGAGTAATTGTCTTAATTAACATTATTTGCTAAAACTAAAAGGTTTTCATCACTTCCGATGTTCAGTTCTGTAATCGAAAATAAATATCTACCGACATGATGACCTAG
>JAHZND010000839.1:0-12645 GCA_027744115.1 Acrocyrtus sp. NNG-2020 | reverse complement strand
TTCGAGTTCAGATCCCAATAGTTCCGCATTGTTAAGCCTCCCTATTCAGTTTTAAATCTATCAAACTACATACACACTGCGTTTTATCGCAGCATATCTTAATTTAATTATTTCATATCCCTTGCGAATGAAACTGCCTTAGCATGCCCTTTTAAATAAAGTTTATGCCGGCAGTAGTAAAAGCGACTTTTTACAATATCAACCTAACAAAAACATCGGGAAGTAAAGACTAGTGGTGGATTATGCCTGTAACTTTACACGTATATAAGTACTTTTTAGTAAACCTGAAGACGATGTTGCTTGCTCAGGTAAGCCGAGAGTAATCTCTTCCGTGAAACTCTGTTTTAATTTTATAGTTTAGGTATAATCCTTCCAGATGCAGATACAATACTTAAATTTTCATCGACTCACACAATCCCTGACCAACCACATTCAGTTCAGATCAGAACGATGGCACATTCCAGATAAAATAGACAAGGTCAATATACTAGAATACCTGTGCGTTTACACGTGTGTTTGCACTGGAGTAATTGTAAAGAATTATATTATTACGCCACACATAAATCCAATTATTATTTTTACGTGATATCTCTAATTTAATTAGAGGGTGCATATTATGCCCTAGACTACTTTCTGATGGAAGGTATAATTTATGTTGAGCCTCACGTATACAGCTGCAGTTTAATGAAGCAGTGGAGATACAAATTCACATATACACATACTTACATTTTACACAATTAAATTCTGCACCTAACTTGATGATGATAGAAAAATAAGGCTGAGAGTACTGATGAAGAAAAGTTAAGTATGACGTGACGGAGAAAGTTTAAGCACCGAGTATCATACACAATGGAAAGCAAAACAAAAGGGTATACATATATAAATGAAGAAACCTGAGAATTACTCATAAAAATGCTCAAGGAAGTTCAAAGTCTCCAGGAAGAAAACCGTAACAAAATTAAATTGGTTATTTTTTGCTAGTATGATCTGTTATCTGTCTATAGTATCAAGTTTACTATAATAATGAGCTAATTTCTACTTTATCTTAATAAATGACACAGTACACAGAGTTACACTAGCATATGTAATGTAATTATTGGTAATTAATGCAATTCCTGAATATGTACAGATCCAAACTTCGTAAGATCCAGTGAGAACGTACATATATCTAACTGTAATTGTTTCAATCTATTAGTCGGTGTTTATGTACTTTCACTTCATAGTACAACGCTAATCCAAAAAAAACACTGAAATATATCGCGAAACGGAAAACGATAACTGCTCCTTGCTTTCTCCTTTTCTTTGCTTCTACGCAGAAATTAATAAATACTTAGAACAAAACTTATTAGCAATTGTTAGCATTCGCTGGTCTAGGAAGCGCACGGACAAGGTAGAGTTTTTCCCCTCGTTACGTACATATATCTAACTGTAATTGTTTCAATCTATTAGTCGGTGTTTATGTACTTTCACTTCAAAGTACAACGCTAATCCAAAAAAAAACACTGAAATATATCGCGAAACGGAAAATGATAACTGCTCCTTGCTTTCTCCTTTTCTTTGCTTCTACGTAGAAATTAATAAATACTTAGAACAAAACTTATTAGCAATTGTTAGCATTCGCTGGTCTAGGAAGCGCACGGACAAGGTAGAGTTTTTCCCCTCGTTGATTGGTATAAATCGGCGCTCTTTGATAGTGTTCTACGAGTTGATCTAGACTGATAAACTTTCTTTGGCCAATGCAGAACTGACCGTTCTCAACGTGAACTCGGAAGTGCTTATTCCTTCCTGGAGCTTTAAGTGACACTGAAAAATCTCCAGCCTAAATATATACTGACCGTTCTCAACGTGAACTCGGAAGTGCTTATTCCTTCCTGGAGCTTTAAGTGACACTGAAAAATCTCCAGCCTAAATAAAAATTAAAAAACGTCAGTTAATACTTAATTTTATGTGTGGGTTTACTTAAATTATGTGTAGATAATTAATTGGTTTTTGCGTACGTTAGTCTCTGAGTCACGAATGAGAAAGTCTCCGTCTAATCCCCTGTCGTTGAGAAGTAGGTCACACTGGGAGCGCGACACATTGCCAAAGTACCAATTTTTCGTTGTGAGGTATGAACGATCTGAGCCGTTACGATTATTGTGATGATTATTGGGAACTCCATTTGTTTCACGGAGGGGCTGAGTAAGAAATTCTGACAATTCCTGAAGGTAATTTCGTGGAACTAGACCGACCTGCCCGTTCGCCTTTCTCGCCTTGAACCAATCTGGATCGGATGCTGGTCTGTCTACAATCTCTAATCTGTCTCCCTTTTCGAAACTCAGTTCTTGGTCATTCTGCAAAAATAAAATTTAATTTTCAAAATTCAACCAAGAAGACATGAATGGCGGAGCTTCTTGTTTATGAAGTTTATATAATTTGTCTTATAACATACCTGAGCATTAAAATGGTACAGGGCAACCATAATATCCAGAACATTTTCAGCCATGGCATAAGTATGAACTGTTTCATCATCGTTTTCTTCCTGAGTGTAGTTTGAAGGGAACCATCCAACATGGTTTCCATACTGCCCTTTCCACCATCCATCGTTTGACTTTTCTAGAATGAGAATTCGGCTTCCTTTCACCAGTGCCAGTTCATCCATTTGTTGAGCTTGGTACGCATATTTGACAATGGCTGTACCGATGGCTTCTCGAGTGTCGTGCGGACACTGCTTAAAATTTGCTGGGGCACCGTTATTGTAGCCATGACTGGGAGATATATGTGTTGCAGGTGGAAGTTCTATCGATCTTGACGGCGAATTTGGCAACGTTTTGGAACCAGTTGAAGTCTTTTTGACTTTCTTTTTAATGCTGCATTAGAAAACAAATCAGTTAAATTTCTGTCAGTCTACTAATGCAGGTAACTGAAAATGATTGCCAAAATACTTGGGCCGCCTCTTCCTGCAACCAAAATACAGATATGCTACAGATTCAAATTGTAATTAGGAAATGACATTAAAATCACAGAAATATCAAAGTTAACATTAACAAAAACATTCAATAAATAAATATATTGGTAAGTAGTAAATAGTATGAAAAATAGTTCAAATATTACTTGTCGTACTCCACAATACGATATTAATGTAAATAGATTTAAGATGTGAAAAGAGAAAAAGAAGGGCTAAAATGGTTACTATTAGTAGTACCTACATATTTACTCCGTAAAATTGCATATACCTTTGTATATGCTGACTTTGTTTAAAAAGGTGAAATTACTTGAGTTAAAAATACTCTACACTATCACCAGCTTTTTCTCACTCATCCGCTGTAAAAAAAATTAGCTAATGTAAATTGCAGGTTTGCAAGTGCAAAAACGTTAATTCAGCAAGAGCAAAATTGGGAACCAGTTTCTTCCTAGGTATCATGATTGACAATAATTAGCTCATTAAAACGTTTGTTTAGTTTATGGGCAAGGCGTAAGTATTTACTGATCATAGCATTCAGCCTTTTCTACTACTGTTCGATTTCTAATGTAATTCATGGCATTTTCTCCTACTCCTTGAAACTAAAAAGACTACCACGAATAAGAACAAGATTGAGCAAATGAGCAAGCATTTTGAGGAGTCTTAGACATAATTATGTTCAATATTTGACTAATCCACTCATTAAGAAATTGCAGTAGACGTACTCTCATGCAATCTTCATTTTTTCAAACCCAAACAACTTTACTGATCTAGCATTTGGCAAAATTTAAAACTGCAGGAATTCCGAAATCGAATCATTTAGGTTAGTAATTTAGGAGTAGTTTTTCTGACACTTGAAAGTAGTATCGAAGCACTTCTGAATAAAACTGTCATGCGATGATTTCTATAATAAAAATACTAAAAATCTAAAAGATAATGTAGCACTCGTCGTAGCTTATTAAAATGCATATTTAGCTGAATGTATATATAGGTAGCTATTATCGCGTTGCTTTTCATACGGGATATGAGGGTGTCGAAAAATCAAAAGCTTCGCCAAATATTACTCTGGCTTAGTAAACAGTGCGAAACGGCGAATGGCTAGAAACGATTTACAAAAGCATTTTTTGCAGCCAGCCATAAAAGAAACTGCTTTGAAAATTTGATTTTCTAATTATCTACGTGCCGACAAGTGCATCTTGTTTCATAATACTCGGTATTTTTCTTAGAAGTTAGTGCTTGCCGCAGCCAGAACTGAGCAGTGTTACTCATTTGACCATTAAAAATGAGCTAGTTATGTTATGACAGCGGAAGATGAAGATCATGTTGGAAGAACCTAATTATAAATCTTTAAAATCTTCTCACATGTTTTAATACTTTAATATTTTAATATACTAAAACAGGCTGTTATTCCATGCAGGCAGAATGGATGCAAAATTTTAGCTGTAGGGAATACAAAATGACGTAATATGATGTAATACAACACTAAAGTTTATAGAGAGCATAGATATCATCACAAATTTTTTTAACAATTACGTCAACATTGTAAAACAGGAGGAGACAGCACACACAAGCACAGCACAAGACAAGACAGCAGGACAAATGGAGGTTGTTTTAAATGTCTTGCATTTCTTACCGATCTTTAAACTGGACATTTTGAGCTCTTTCTAGGTGGACCTGATTTGCGATTGGCACGAAGGAGAAGGATTTTGTGAGAGAATAAGTGACTACCTTCACAAGTTAGGAAAATTCGGAAGAAAAAAGTCAGGCATGAGTATTAACTTATTTTTTGCATTGTTATAACTATCGCATTATTGCAATCATGAAATTTCATGAAACCACTGAATTAATTTGGTGGAAGCAGTGCTTCAGCATGAACTTCACACAACTGAATCTAAAGCTGAACGTGGTTACAAAGCGTTGCGTTATTAAAGCCACTGCCTTAGAATCTACGGTGTACTCCGAAATTCTATAAATTCTGCAGAAGAGTTAAAATAGTGTCAGGAACAATGTATATTTTTCAGTTTCAGACTTTTAGCCTACAGAAATAGACATAGCTATAGTGAGCAATTCAGTCAGTATCCGAAAATTTGCGCGTGGAAATTGACTGTCGTTTTCATTATGGACAATAGATCATAGATATTACTCTTGATTTTTTGTCAGATTTTGCATTAAGATATTTCGAATAAAATCCCTCTGGAAGTACAGGTAACTCACCTCAGGTAGAAACTCGGCCTTTGACACAGAACTGTTTTACATAAAATCACCAACTGAAGAATTTCTTGGTCGTCCGTCCTCCTCACTGGGAAAAACTTTAATCCATTGATTTTCCAAGCTGCGTGAAAATGAAGTCCAAACAGAAATAATTATTTAGCGAACTTTCACTTGCATTATTTCTACTGGATGTGGAACAAACTGAAACACGCAAAGGTTCTCAAGACACAAAAACTCCATATACTGTTTTACAATAGTGATTTTTTTCACAGATTTAGCCTTCAAAATAAAAATGAAGCAGATCTGTTTGACCTGTATCTTAAATCTGATAATAAAGCACAATACCATAAATGGTCCTTATAACAAAAAGGTTCGTTACCGAGCTCCTTGACAAGCACAACACTGTATAGCTCAATCCATGAGATATTAATTGATAATTAAAACTGCATAAAAACACTTTTAGCACCGAGTGCAGCAGCAGCGTAGAGATAATCAAACGCCCAAAATTACCTGCATAGAAGTGTAACTCTTAGTCATGCTTAACTATGAATGAAGTTAACCAGCAAAAAGATAAGCTTCAGCATGTCCAATGTATACAATGACGTGTACTTTGCCAAATTCATGTATCTATCTACTAACTAGGTCCTTGTCCTTACAATTCCCCTTTTGTATCTATTATTACTAGTGCTAAAAACTGCTTAAAGGTCTATTCTGTCCTGCTCATCTTATGCACACAGCTCACACTATGCCAAATGCCAGTATTGCCAGTGCCTACCTAAACCTGAAACATCATTCACTCAATCAGTTGCCGAAACTTATCTTGCACATTTGCGAATAATTACTTTTTTTTGTCCATTCCTCGTGACAGACTTCACTTCACACAGTTTAGGTGATATCACTTTTTTTACTGATGTACCTCGATTACCTCATAAAGCTGATAAGAATGTTCATTCATTCATTTTTGTTTTTCATTTTAACTGTCTTAGTCGGTCGTAAAACGAGCACAGGCTCGCGTGCGCGCTTTTGGCTTTAGCTCGGTATTAGATATCAATAGAAAAGTATGCAGAGAGGAATTTGGAATTTGGACAATATCTTCATTACTTTTGCCTACAAATGTATTTGTCATATATTTTAAAAAACCATAAATTCCATCTCTGTAATAATCACTAGATAGCCTACTTCCTAATATCTCAGGACAAAAACACTTATCAGTAATCCTCCCTTACCTTCCTAAAAAATAATTTTACTTTGGCTCTGTCTTTCCTTGCAGTTGGATTCCAGAATTGATAATTTTTAGTGGAGCTACATCAACTAAAATGGTTTAAAATTGTTCCATTTAAAAAAAAATAAATCGTTCTATAGTAATTCCCTCACATTAACTAGCTTAGAAGTTCACTCGCAGCAATAAAATAGTTTTCACTTATAGTGCAAGTAACTTTGAGTAGTAAAAGGCAAAACCATTTAACTGAAGAAATTGGAAATCCTCTTCAGTTACAAAAGAATAATAAATAACGTGCACATAAGCTAACATGTACTGAAAGAGAATGAGAAATCTCTTTATTAGCTGTACACATGCATGCTGAACAAACATAAGCAATTTGATGCAGCAGCAATAGCTAACTGCTATAATAAATACTTACCAAAAACGCTTCTTCTTAATGCTGAACCCAAATGTTGCAAAGTATCATTAGCGAATTATGCTCATCAACAACATCAAACAAGTGAATAAAAGTGAGATGTCTATATATTGCTATTTTACTGTATTGTATGTCTTCTTTTCTGCGATTTTGACGAGAATTATTTTTTCGCGATATTTTTATTACTGTGAGCGTGTGCATTCACATGTACGAACTAAGACACTTTTTTTAAACAAGGAGATAGCAATCGTGTAATTGTAATAGGCTGCTAGAGACTGCATGTGAATCACTCAACAAAGCTAGTAAATAAATAAATAGTAAAGTAAGTGCTTATTATAATATGTAATGAGAGGGATGATATAGTTGTGCTTACGTCGCGCACTTTACTTTTTCATGTACAAAGTTAAAAATATAATATAATGCTGTGTTAACTCCTCTCACTCCTCACATATTACAACAAACTCGTATGTGAAGACGAACAAAAGTTGAGACCAGAGAAGAGGTTATTAGTCACTACTTAAAAAACCTAAACAGCGAGCAGGCAGTTGTGCGCTTTGTATGTGTGTGTGTGATATATTGTAAAATGTAAGAAAAAAAGGGGCAGATATATGAAGGATGATTGCAGGATGGTAGTCATAAAAGAAGAATACTTGTCTCCCAATGTTTAAAAATTCTCGTAGTATCAATATTGTCAGTGGAAAAGAGAACGTAAATGGTTTTGTAGACAAGGGAGATGCGGCTGCTCCTGGTCACTCCTAATAGTACTTTACTCTTAAAGATTAGATGAGATTAAGAAGTATTGCATGCATGCTTGCACTTTAGGTATGGGTGAATAAAAAATCACTCTTTCTTTCATCTAGTGCTCTGCCTCAGTTGAAATGGAGACATATTATAGGAAAACTGTACTCGCATTTGTATAGCTTTAAAAAAAATTCTTTGTAATGTACGCTACCTACACAAGAAGCCTTTTTTTCTTTGAGTGTTGAGTATGCATGCGTAGTGTTGTGCTAGGTTTTTGCTTTTAGTTATAGAGAGATGTGTGTGGATATGCTTACGGTTGTGGTTGTGTCGTTTGTGTGTAAAGAATGAAAATTTTTCTCGTAGTATTTCCCACTTATCAAGCCACTACATGAGTGTATAAAATTTCCCGATAAAAACAGCAATAGAGCTTTGCTGCACTTTGAGAGAGATATATATCCCTACCTATGCTTCATTCAGTGTCTTAGTCATTCTTGAATTTTCTACACAAGTCACAAAGTGTAGGGAAAAGGGAAATAAAGTGGATTGATCGGAATATGGAATAGAGAAGAGACTAGCGATGTGTACTTGACTTGAAATTTGTGTAGGAGTAGCGTGTGTCTACTTCTTTATGGAATGGAGTGTGTGGTAGGTACCGTATAAAGAGATGAACTTTGGAAACGAACGAAAGTTCTTGTATGGTGGTTATGAAAAGGAAGGGGATGAATGTGGAAATTTGTATTCCATAAACATGGATATCTTACGTAGTGCCCTTTTATGCAATAGAAAAACCCATGCATGTATCATTCCCATTATTACACTCAACTCGAGTTCTCATGGCTTTTCTGTTATGGATTTTTCCTTTTTGCGTAAACTTTCATGAGTCTGCTGTACAAAAGTGAGAAGAGACTAGTTAAAGCAGTCCCAAAAACAAATTCCTCGTTGACATGCTGCTAGTCGAATTTACTGTCAAGTCAACACTGTTCCATTTGTTTATTTTGGGCTGTGTGATGAAGGCAGCACTACGAGTTAGTATGGGATTCATTGAAACTTTATACTATTTTTTGTGGTCGCATCACTAGTTTCAAGGCACCGCCAGCCACAGCAGCGTTGTGCATGAATTTAACTTGGCTAATTTCCATAGATGATCATGGTCACTGAAGTGCTTCTATTTCCTTCTCTTCCTTGAAAATTCTCCTTCCTTAGACATTTTTGTTTGCACAGATGCATCAAAAATATGAGCATATAAGCACCTGTCAAATGAAACTTTGTTGGTCAATAGGTACGCCAATAAAAACCGCAATTAGGTAATCAGTACCTGGTGGATAACTTGCATAATGAATTTCTGCCTCGTTGCACTCGATGCATGAATAAAGTACATTAAAATCAATAATCCATATAGTATCATTGCATTCATTTTCTGCAGCAGTTTCCAGCTTCCCAAAGACAAAATTGGCAGAAAAATTTCCTAATTTACTCAACACTTGTATGAAATTTCGTAATATAAAATTGCTTGTTCGCCAGCCGACCAGCCTACTCCAAATAGGACTGTAGAAGGGAGAAAAAAGTACGTGGGTCTGATTTGGTCGTCGTCACTTGTCTGAAATGGAAATAAGAAGAGCATTGTCCCCGGATCATTGCATTTCTAAGCACATTGCCATGAAAAATTACGCACATCGTCCAATGGTATTAATGCCATATATTTTTCAAAATCCTGACTGAACGTGAATATGCAGTAATCATGTCAGTTACATGTTTGCGTTCCGTTGTCAATGTTGTCATCCACCGTACTCAGATTGTCACTGATGGCATGATTGTACGGCACGCTCATCCTGAATAATAAAATAGGGGCCATCGTTCCCATGCCATACAATTATACTATTCAGCACAGGAATGTTCTAAAATTACTTCAATTGAACAGAAAATAATTCATGCGTATGCATTGTGAAATATCAGGATGATTTAGGCGAATTATTACCAGTTAGTTTCTGAACTGTATCATCTGTCGTCGTTTCAGCTATCATTTGATAGATTAATGTTGAAGCACGAAAGGGATGGTCAAAACCGTACTTATGACATGAGACAAAATGCTACACTGCAGTTTACGAAACATCGTAGTTGCATGCGACGTTTTTGCTTTTTTCGTTCTTCCTACTTACCTACTAAATGCTAGGTAAACCGCAAAAGTACGAGTTTTGCAAATTGCAAGTATGTACAATCTAACCAGAATTGCATGAAATGCATGAGCGATTGATTACTACATTCAAGCATCTACAGTACATGCTTAATGAAAGATGAAGCAACAAAGGCAGGATTCATCATCAATACAGTAGCACTTCGTAAACACCGATAATTGCTTTGTCCATTTTTAATTTATTGACGAAAATTATTATGTCATCCAGTGACCAAGTTGTTTTGTATTATTTAATAGAAAGCCATAAGTCATAGGAGCAATCACTTTACAGCACTTTTAAAAATTATTTTATTTTATTGCACTCAAGTTTGATTGTATAATTCGTATAACAAATTGGCTCACTTAATATCGTGTTATTGCAATTAATTAACAACGTATATGTATCTCATAAAACAATTTCGGATAGCTTTGCTTCGGCTTTAGCTTTCTCCAACTCCAAAAGCTCACAAAGACATCTGGAACAAGTACATTCGAAATAAAATGTTTCTTTAAGTTCCTCCCTTCTTTTGAGAAATGGTTGTTCAACGTTAATGTATCTAATTGTGATCATTTCTCCCTCTTCAATGCGTCGAGATGCTGTTACTTGCAGAACAATATCACATATTTTAGCAGGAGGTATGATAGACTTTTCTTCTTGAGATTCCTTAGGCATAAGCAATAGCTTTCTGGTGGTGTTGGGATCACAGTCGTGTGCAAGTAATGTAATTTTGTCAAACATGCAAGATGTAAACCTACAAAATTGAAAGTTTTATAGGTCATTCCACTAAAACAGAATCAGCTTTCAAAAGATACGAAATTCTTACAATCCTAATTCCTTGTAAGCCCAAAATGAGTTAATACTGAGAACGCCGACAACGTGGTCAATAATTTCCGGAGAATACTGATCGGCCAAGTTGCATTTGTATCGGATGAAGTTAATAATAAAGTCTGTTGCCTCTTTAGCCCGGCAATCCTTTGCTCTTGCTTCTGAATGTGGTTCAAACTCCAAAATTCGTTTCCAAGCATAGCTATTCTTTTCTCGAAGAAGTAAGATACGAAGAGTTTCAACGCAAAAATATTCTTTAAATTCATCTTTACATCTTACTCCATTTCTTGCAAATATTTCACATTCATTTTCCGCATGCAAATAAAACTGAAAAAATAAATAAATCAACTTTAGAAAATACGTGTCTACAACTGATAAGACGAACCAAAAATAAATAAATTCCATGCTTTTTGTCATGTTCCGAACGGAGCCCAAAACTATTTCACCTGTTCGCATTCCAACCCACATATCGGCCATTTACATTTTGAGCATTTTGAAGAGAGACCAACATCTTTGCAGCAACAAAGGCACAGGGGTAATATATCGGGCGTGCCATAAGGACCAATATTGATGGGCCTTTCTAGAATGATTAGTTCTCCCTCTTCAATAGTCCTGGATGCGACAACATAATTCCCATAAATATGGTTTCGTTTAATAACACCCGGACCGGGGAAAGCGACATTGGCTCCGGCTTCTATACAATCAACTCCGTTCTTGTTTTTGGAGTGGTACAAGCGAATGTTTTGGCAAACTTTGCATTCTGCATCGGACAAGTCTTTCTCTCGACATATAAAGCACATGTCAGCACAATCTTTCTTCCGGTCTTTGTCTTTTCCTCCATCTAAACTTTCTCTGTTCGCATTCTCATCATATTCGTAACACTGCCGGTTAGACTCGTCCTCGTGTAACTTAGGTTGTATAGGTGTGGACATTTTCTTTTCTCGTGCTTTCTTCGGTTTCTTCGGTATTTCGTAATATACAGTACAGATCGGGGGCAATAAGAAATGGCCAAAACGTGCACACAAACTCCGCTTCCTATAAAGAATGTGAACAATTTAACAGCTCATATTTTAAGAAACATACTCTTATCAAATACTAAAAGTAAAAATAATAAAAAATGTGCTTATAACAAAAATGACAAATCGAAATGAAGTGTACCGGCTAGGCATGCATTAGCAGTTGCTGTGTAAAAAGTATTGATACTGGTACTGAACAGGTCCCCTTCACTTTCAGTAGATTTTTTAAAAAAATGTTTTCTTACCCAAGCAGAATATTGAAATGATACTATTTCATTAATGTTTCATTATGTAATTAACCAATTAAAATTAACACAATACCATCTTTTTGTTTGTCGAACTGTTCACGGCCAAAGTGTACAAGAAGGTGCAATGTGACTGAAAATTGAATGGTATTATGTAATATTATGGCTCAGAAGAGTACATAACCAAAACCCGTAGAGATTACATTATTAAATACATAGCATAGTGATAGTAGTACCAGTGAGCCAGACAAGAAATCAACCAGACGCTACAACCTGTGTATGACCACGCACCACATGTAAACGCATGAATTTTTTGTGAGTAAGCAGGCGATGCGATAGCTTTTCCCGTGAAACTCTCCCTTCCCCTTACATAGACAATTTGCACTGCCAGATATCTATTTACAGGAAAAGTGAGGGCGTAAGCAAAACCAAAGGAAGCTAGCTGTCCTTCGATGATTTTTTAAAAATGTGGTAAAGAGAATGCCATTACATGATATTGGGATGGGCACTATGTCGACGTCACGAGAATAAATGCCTTTTTGCTACCATGCTAAAAGCCTCCAAATTCCAAGTTCCTATCATATCCCATTTTCTCCTAATTACGTCTTTCCCTGCTGCATGTATTATATTCTTGAAAGCCAGGAAAATTAGGTAGTCAGGTGAAAAAATCCCATGCTATCATAGAACTTTGAAAATCGTTACTTGAAGCGTCATATCTTGAATATATTATGTATTTCAATGATTGGGATTTTACAGTAGTGCCACTGTTACTTGATGTTAAATTGTCCGGCCCGGCTCATACAGCCTTCTCCATGTAAAATAATAATGAAACTTTTAAATAAGTCGGTAATAACTTTA